>VKHH01005966.1:0-34561 GCA_015144975.1 Epipyxis sp. PR26KG | reverse complement strand
AGTAAGTTATAAACCCATAACCATGCATGCATTCGCGACTGAACGCATACCTTTGAATAATATTATTATTTCAACAATAAGGGGGTTTCAATTTAAGGGGTTATTTTATAATAAAAAAACAAAATTATCTACTATCAAAAGCAGGGGGGGAATCCCTGCTTAAAGTTATTCTTTATTCAATTCAAACAATGATTTGTGAGGAAGTTGTGGATTCTGTACCTCTAGTGCAGAGATATAATTTCATTTCAAAAATTAAATTATATTCGCAAGTGTCTGTATCTGTATCAAATTGATAACATGTTTGTGGGATTAATTGGATTGTCAAAGTTTGCACTTCCTTTCATAGTTGTATCAATCGTAACAATTATATATTATCTTTATTTGGATAATCGCTATTTGGTGGATGAGGTTTATCATGACCTTATCGAAGAACCTCCTATATCCGCTAAAACTACCATAAGAGTAATTGCACCTGAAAAGATACAAGATTTAAAGAGGTTGCAAATATTCAATTGCCATAATTACAGTAACTTTGCTAATTATAATATTGGTTTATTCTTAGATTCATTTATCAGCATGCTGTTTGTCCATCAGTATATGAAATACAAATTGTATGGTATAAATCTTTCCATCAAAATCCGCCACTGTCTTCATCATTCAACTTTGATAAAACTCATTCTAAGATTAGTTTTGAAGAACATGATGATGGATCTCATATCACAGCATTGCTTCCTCAATTAAAAATTTCAACCGATAGTGAGTTTCTTATTAATTATTACAATATTTATTGTATGTTGTATGATTAGGGAATATATTCTGATACATCGTCCCTGATCTAATTGGATTAATTTAAATAACTTCATCTACTAAAAAAATTATTTAATCATTCTTATGAATATATTTTGCTTATTAGATGTTTTATTCCTTGACCCAGATGTTTTTATTAATTGTGAAGATTTATCATTTGCTCACAGTGTATACAAATCAAGTCTAGACTCAATTGTGGGTATTTTTCCTCGACTACATAGGTAATAATATAAGTACATTTTTTTTTCTAAATTAGCAATATCATTTTTATTATTGCAGTTTTGCATCGAAATGGCATACTCCAATGAATGTGTTGTTTAATTTGCGTCATAGCCACTTGAAATTTTCTTTTATAATAATAATAATAATAATAATAATAACTCTTTACAAATTTTTCGAATAGTATCAAAGATGAAAATAATAATCAAGTTGTGAAATTATCAACCGAATCATTAAAATTATCAAATCGAAGTGTTCAATATTTGGGATTAAGAGATGTTTTGTGGACAAACTCTTATTCTATCATGTTAACTGTTGGTAGTATTGTTAAGAAAGATTATTTGATGGTAAATTTAAAACTTTTTTATACATTTGATTTGTTCATTTTTAATTTTATCCCTATTATTGTTTTTATAGGAAATGAATTCATCACATAAATTTATAAAATTCTTATCACATCATCCTTCTTGTTATGATATAGCATTATCGCTTTATATCACATCAAGAAATCAAGAATATCAACAACCTCCAATATGGATTGATATTTCATATAGAATTATTCCAAATATAAAATCACCATCATTTTCACACAAAATTGAAAATATTAATCGAAGTGAAATAACTAAAAGTAAGTGTTTAAATGATTTGATTCGAATATTAGATATTAATCATATTCCTTTATCTTACTATAAATCAACAAATGCAAAAAGTTATTGGATTTGGTGAAAAAATTATGAGTATAGACTTGATTAAATATGAAGATAACTTCACAACTGATTTTTGCAAGTCCTAACTGTTACATCAGGGATGAGTTTATGGTTTGCTGCAAAAAGCTTATAATAATAATACTGACCTATGATTCTAAGAATTATCAATCGAATAGTTTACAAAATTAGAAGGGTTTGTTCATAATTTGCGACTAATTTGCAAAGAGATTTACCAATTTATGATAACATAAAATTGATTCATTAACATTATTTTCAAGAATATGATTTTTATTTTGATGTGACATCGATATGGGATAGTCCACATATAAACAAAAAGCTGTCAAATAAACAAAATTTTAAGAAAATTCAATGCTTTGTCAGGCTGATAAAACTTACACATTTTTTTGCATGAACTGATGATTGAATGACTGATAAATCATGAAAATGAAACAATACTATACAATTAAATAAAATCAGAATTCTCAAATTATATGCAAATTTCTATTTAAAATCATAATTTATTACAATTAAGAATTTTCAAAATTACAAACAAAACACAAGCATGTTTCTGATGTAGACAATAAAATAAAAATAAATACTATACATATATGAAAAGTTTCCAATTTTATGAATTGAAATTAAAAATATTTTTATTTATTGAGAAAGCTTAATTTACTATATTCGTAAATGCTTTTTGAAACATCGACAGCAAACAAGTTATAATAACTATATTTGTATTCGTATGTTACTGAATAATAATTATTTATATTATTTTATAATTATTATTATTTTTTTAAATAAAATCTATTATTTTTATATCTAATGAAACTATTATCATCATTTCAATTATAATATACAACAAAAACATTTTTTGTTATTGTTATATTTTGGAGAAGGATGCGAATTCGAATCAACTTCTGTACTTGTAAGAGAAATACGCAATGTTGTAGCAGTGGAAGAATTCCTTGATTTATCAATGCTAACTTTTGAAATATCACTATAAAATATGCAAAATACGAGTAATTACAATAATAACCACTTATTAAATAATTATTATTATAGTCAATACATTGATAATAAAATTTTTATGAAGATACTTACTCTGATTTTGTTGGTAATGCAAGTTTGATATCTGTTGGACAATATAATAAACCAGATGGCGCAGGATTTTTTGGAAATCCTTCAATAATTTCACCTGACCAATAATTAATATATCGATTCGTTATGATATTATTAATAAGCTGTTCATTTGAAATTGGATTTGCTATTTCAAATTCATTATTATTATTTCCTATTTTAATTTCTAATTGATTTTCACTTCTTATAACACTTTTTAAAACTTCAATTCTATCAGATGAAACATCACTATTCGCACTAGTTCCACTATTTGCACTATTATTTGCACTATATTTACTATTACTACTCAAATCTGACAAAACATATAATATCCATCCATCTGGTAACGCTGCTATATCTAAATGAACAATTACATCGGGAAGCTTTCTTGCAACTTTTAATATAACATTTCGAAACATATTTTCAACAGCAAAACCAGATAATGCTGATGTTTCTATAAAATCAATTTTTTCCTCTTCAGCAAATCGTATACCTTCTTCTGTAGTTATCTCACGTTTGATCGGACCATCATTAGATTGTGGCAAATCAATTTTATTTCCAACTATAATATATATATACAAGTAAATATATTTAAATCTTAATTTGTAAATAATTATCATTACTTATTTACCAATAATATATATTATCGAAGTCTCAAATTATTTATTATTATTATTAAGATAAAAGTATTATTATATCTTTTAGTTCCTACCAAGTATTATTTGAATATTCTCCGGACAGAATTCTCTCACTTGATTCAACCAAACATTTTTTATTCTTTCCAAAGAATTTTTATTACAAACATCATAGACAAGAACTGCACCAACTGCATCCCGATAATATGCTTTTGACATGCTTTCAAATCTTTCTTGACCAGCAGTATCCCATATTTGGGCTTTTATAAAACATCGCTCGAATTCGATAATTCTTGTAGCAAACTCCATACCAATGGTCGCTTGAATATCCGACTACAAGTTTATTGAGTAGATAAAAATGTATAAAAATTAAAATTTAGAAACGAAATCTTATTTTAATTGTATTCAATCCATATACACAATATCTAACATTATAGACAATTAATTGCAACTTGAACATCAAACATCCTAGGCTAATGACGATAAATTTGCTTAACGGCAATTAATAAATAAGCTATATTTTGCAACATACATTGAATGATTTGCGGGTGAAATTCCTTGCAAGCTGGCTTTTACCAACTCGAGTATCACCAACCATGACAAATTTCATGGTAAACGTCTGCATTTTATGGATGATAAGGTTAAGGGTAACGCAGCTTGATTGAAAGTTTGTTTATAAATCAGAAAGTTAATAAATATTAGCTAAAATATTACTGTTTAACAGTTGTGCTTTGTGCTGTGAAATCTTGATATCTTGGATAAATATTATGATCAATAATTCGGTTATTTAATACCTACAAGATGTAAGTATTTGATTGAGAGGAAATCAATGCTTTCCAATTCCTTCCCATATCCATTTATATTTTTTAGCGGAAAAGATTCAAACATTAACCTTGCAAATTAGTATGAATGAATGAATTAAGCTAATTGATGAAACGGTGTTTTATCAGCTTAGTTTAAACAATTGAAATGATGGAAATGACTACTATTTTGTTGTTTGGACGATTGAGAGAATATTTTAGCATCATCATGAAATTTGTTTAGGAGTTTCGCATTTTATCAAGAAAGAGATATTTTTAAAATCCCAAATGATAAATAGAAAACTGAGCCTGAGAAATTGTTACACAGTGTTATAATTGTAAGGGAAGATTTATGATAGACAAAAATTATAGAATATGAGTATCACAACAGCGCAATAGTGCAATATTTGCAAATTTGCATAAAAACTTTATAAAAAAACTATAGTACCTGTCGACACTATAAGCTATCATTAGCTTGTCAATAATACTTCATTATAAAGCCTCTGAAAGTTTTACGAAGCTCAATTTACATTATGTTTGAGTGGCTGTATTTATTTTCACTATTTTTTTCACTCACGGTGATTGATTGCGCTCGATTCAACACCATTGGAGGAAGAGATGTTGATCAGGTATTTATAGTTCTTATATTGATATGCTGTGAAAAGATTTATGTTTTTTTAGCATTTAAATTGATAACAGAAGCTATTCATTGAACTTTTTCTAATAACTTAAATCAAATCCTTTATTTTGTCAATTTAGTCGATACGATTAAAATCTCAATATGATTTGCAACCAGCAACGGTTCTAAAGCTTCCAATAAATGTCCCACAAGAATACATAACTTTGTTTGGTACACTTCCTCCTAGGCTTACAAAAATAAGTTCAATCAATCCAAATAGTGTGTATGGGGTTGGGGATGTTATATATATTGATCTACAATTTACAGCAGAAGTACTAGTTTCAGGAACGCCAACTATTACTTTAAACACTGGTTGTCATGATATATCATGTACAATAAAAGAAATAAAATCGTTCACATGTGCATCTGATCGTGGAATGTTTGCTATTCGACTGGGTGGAGATTCTAGCACAGATAGCTCTAGTCAATTTATTATGAATATTGCTGCGAACACCACCACAAGTACACAATTTAAACAAAAAATTGAAGAATTGAAAGGAATAAATACTGTCTCTGTGAAATATGGAAATTCAGACGACCGTATTTACAGTGGAGGTGATCGAGTTTGCACCTCTATTGGCAAGAATATTACAATTATTTTTGATAATGTCACTTTTTCGAATGGAAATGTACCAGATATGTATTTTTCAACAACTAATGATTTCCCAAATCCACGCTCAGGTTTGGATTTAGGAGATGGAAGTATTTTGTTTGGTGTACATACATCTGATTACACACCGAAAATTGTGGCGAATACATTAGTGGAAGGATTCGCAAAGGACGATGGAATAGCATATTATGATTCTGGCAGTCAATCAAACACCATCCGATTTGCATTTATTGTTGAACCTGGTGACTATGTTTCCACATTAGAAGTTAAGAGTATAAATTTTGATAATGGTTATATATTCAGCAACATAACTGGTGCGAATATTTCAACGATTCTTCCTTCTCCAAATGCTGGACCACGCTATATGACCAAATCCGCATCAGCATTAGGATTCAATAAAAATATTTCAATAACTAGTGCTGCTCCACGAATAATATCTGTAACTTCCTCAGCTCTCGATGGAACTTACACAGAAGGCGATGAATTAGATGTTATTATTGTTTATGACCTACCAGTGAAATTTGAGGGAGAATCGGGATTCACGTTACAGCTTTCTACTGGTTCATTTGATCGATTTATCCCATTCACTCATATTGTTGATAATGTTAATATGTATTTTCATTATGTTGTACAGAAAGGTGATTCTTCAAATTCTTTAGATGTACTTAGTTCAAGTTCATTTTATTTAAATGGTGGTGCGATATATCGAAAAACAAGTACCAATCAAACTACAGCGAATACTACTTTACCATTCCCAGGATCAAAAAATAGTTTGTCCGTAACTAAAAGTATTATTATTAACACTCAAAGTCCTCAAGTTGTAAATGTTTATCCAATTTCTGCTGAAAAAGTTTACACAGCAGGCGACTCAATAGACTTTAAAATTCAATATGAAAATAAAATATTCGGTACTGGTGATATCCGATTATTAGTTCGCAATACTCCAAGGAATCTTGATGTTCAAATTCGTTCAGCACCATACAATCCATTGTTTTCTTATTCCAGAGCATTTCCTGGACATGTAATGCAAAGTCAACTTCAGTTTTCTATTAATACTGACCTTGTCTCAGGAGATGTTATAATGGTATATATGCCTGGATTTCATGTGTCTGATCCCATTGATGATACTAATAGATCCTTGTCAATATCTGGTGATTATTATAACAAACTTTCAGCACTATGGAATGATAAAAGTCAGATCCTTTTCTTAACTATTAATAGTAGTATTCCTCAGAAGAATTTGATTGACATTTTAATTGATGGAAGATCTGGTCTAATAGTTCCAAATAATGGTGTAATAAGTGCGAAAGATTCGATCCGATTCGAAGTATTGGCAGCATCAATAAACAGTTCATTTTCCCGATCACCAATATTTGATATTGAAACTGTTTCACCAGTTGGGTTCCGTAATTTATCTTTAGAAATATCACCTCTTTATCCTTCTGCACAAGCCTCTATTATTTTGAGATTTGATGTTCCTGAGTTATTGACTGAAAATGATGAAATTTTATTAAAATTATATGGATTCAGCTTTATTAGAAATGGTTCCATAAACTATTTTAATGGAACTTCAGGAAAATATTCAATAATCAGTAACACATCCATTACAACATCAACTTTTAATATGACTTGGAATCCTTACAAATTTGAGTTTAAGCTTGTTGCTGTTTCAGACCAACAGAAGACAAGTCATGAGATTAATATAACTAAATATATAAAATTATTTATTCCTGAAGATGGAGTAGGATCCTCTACTATTTCACTTTCCACAACAATGAAAAATAATGGCAATATGAGTAATATTCGGATTCCATTTTTGACGACCATATGTGGTGTGCAACCATCAGAAACGTTTGTGGATTTTTTAACAAAATCTCCTGGATTGCCATCAGATATACAGCTCTCTTTGAAACTGGGCCCTAATGGATTACAACCGAATGATGCTATAATTATTACGCTACCTAATTCGAATTTAACACAATTTACCACATTATCAAACTTAGTAGCTGCTTATGGACGTGATAAAGGATTGTTCAATGTTTTCATACAAGATGCCAATATAAAACTACTTGTTCAATTTCCTGTGCCTGGGTTTAGTTCAATATCATTAGTGGTTGATGCCTCAAGTTACATCAGGACTCCTCTTTCTGGTATAAACTCAGATAGTTCGTATTCAGTTTATATAATGTCATCCCAATGTGTGATGAATTCACCACAATTGTTGAATTTCGATAAAGCAAATTTCATAATGGCAGTATTTAACCCATCACTTATCTTCTACCCACAAGACTTCATCTTTGATGAGAAAGTTTCTTTGAAGATTTCTTTTGGATTATTTAATAATTTAGCAGCAGGAGACATGTTTTCCGTCACTATTCCTGGTCTCAATCGGGATGTACTTGTAGATCCCTACAATAACAGTATCATTACGAATGCAAACGTTTCGCTGCGCTTTAATCGACGAGTAGATCGCTTAGAATTCACTTTCCAATCAAATTTCAATTATCTCGTCACTCCGTTTGTTATTGTGAATGTAACTCGTGCAGAGGGTTTCTATTTGCCAAGTATTGGCTTCTCTTCAGATAATATTAAATTAAATATCCGTTCAGGCGACTATGGTATTTTAACTAATCAAGAATTTGATGAAGAATATTGTTTTGGTGTTTGTTCAAGTACTGTACACTACTCATCTGTGTATCTCGAAGACCCTATTAGTATCACCTTTTCTCTGACCTATAGTCAATCTATTACTGCAGGTATGGTTTTCAACTTTTCTATGAAAAGTTTTTCAAATCAGTTCGTTTCAAGTAGCATTTCGTCAACAGTTTCTTTGTCAAATGGCACTGTTTATACTGCACAAACTATATGGAATGAAGAGCATCATAGCTTAGCTGTGGAGTTACCGATATCTATATCTTCAAAGAATATGTTTCAAATTACGATAAATAATTTGCAATATGATAATAATACTGATTTTCAAAATCCATTTGCTCCAATTCTGAAAATTAATGATTCAACTTTCGATACTACAATTATTCGACAATTTGCACCACCCATAATACTTCGTCCATTATACATTTACAATGCAAGTATCACGTTTTCGAGTTCAAAGTATAACTCAACACTAATTGATGTAAGCTTTATTGTGTCGAAGTCTTTCTCATTGAGCTCTTTCCAATTATTCTTGCCAAATTTCAATTTGTATAAGTCGACTCCTCGCATTGATACAGCTATTGATGGTGTAATGGTTTCAATAATAAAAAACTCAAGTTGGTCTGAATTAGAAAATCTTCTGATTATTACATTTGATGATTTATTTCAAGCGCCATCGAATGTTAGTAGCATATCATTCCAAATATATGATTTCAAGTTGCCACAATATGGAATTTCTTCAAATGTATCATTATCAAAACCAAAATACGCTCTTGGTTCTACTCATCTGGCAGACAAGTTCTTTGAACAAACTTATCTCACATCATTTCGTAATTTTGATGTAGTGGAAGAAATCGCAGTGATCTTCAACTTCTCGGCTTCGATAGTTTTCAACACTTCCGTTTCACTTGAAGTTTCCACCATATCATTAAGCTTTGAAACTTCTGCGTTGATTAGAAGTAGTGACTTTATTCGCGTTTATTTGCCATATTTAGAGAGTGCTGGAAGTGGCATTCAGCTCATTTACTCGTGCTCACTTTATAACACAACCGCAAATTGGGCTGATTCGAGTTATATTGAAATAAAATCATCAATTGACTTCCAATATGGATCTCCTATCATCATTCAAATTGATACTGTACGTTCTGGTTTAGCTATGCGTAAAAGTGGTATTCCACTCAAAGATGCCAAAGTTGAGCTATATATTGTTGACAGTTTGAGCAATATAATTGCCTCCGATGAAGCATTGGTTCCTTGTGTGGGAATATGTTCTGCAACAATAAGCTCGAAAGTAAGCAAAGCAGGATATCCTACTAGTTTTACTATCAATACAAATTTCGGATCATTGACTCCATTTCATCATGGTGACCAACTGAGCTTTTATTTAATTGGGTTTAGTAGTTTGAATAGCTCTTCGAGTCTATTAAACAAAGTTTTTAATGTCACTGGCCATGACGATGAGCTCTTTGAGATTATATTACAATTGACTTGGGATAATCAAAATAGCGTTTTATCTCTTGCCAGCTTTCCAATAACTATTCCATTAAATGAATCCAATCAACCAAGCAATAGATCATTTTACAGTCTATCGTTTGATATTCCTCAAGATTATGGAATTATAACGCCTGCTATTGGTGTAAGACAAAGCTCTTATTTTAATATTTCATGGAATCAACAATCAAATTCTATCGATTTTGCATCAAACTCACTTAAAATTCTCCCGATTGGGAAGGCAATAACCAATTCTTTGTCTATTAACCCCACATTACCGAGTTCTCCAATTGCTCTAAGTTTTTTTCTATCATTTTATGATGATATGATTGCTGGGGATCGTATATTTGTTTATATGCCATCATTCATCATACCACCTGGTCCGGTGTATCTCTTCGATGCGGAGTTATCTCAAAAGTTAAGTGTTAGTGGTGAAGCATACTCCACAACTACTTTATCTAATGCAGATGAATCGACATATATGATCCCACATACTGCTCATCTGATAATTACATTGTTAGAAGATTTATCAGCATTAAACAATTTAAGTGTAACAATACCTTTGAGTGCAGGTATAATAAGCCCTACTGTTGGCATATATCGTAACACTATACCTAAATTTGCTGTTATTTCAAAGAGTAATCCAATTGCCACAACCATTTTTGCAAATATATCTGCATTTAGCTCATTGAGTCCCAGTACACTCAATATTATTCCTAAACTTGAAGTAAGCTGCTCAAATGGTTCTCAACAAAATTCAACAAATTGCATGAAAACGAAATTCTTCTCGAATGCTATTGAATTAAGTTTGCAATTTACAATAAATTGTGGATTATTTGCAAAAGATAGCATTGAAGTTTCTCTACCAAATGTTGCTAATATGGATTATAATTATTCTGTTCGAGTTAACCATTCGAATCCTTCATTATCAGTGTACACAACATGGAATAATCAGTCTAATATTGTCCGAATTGAACTTTACAATAATTCTTATATCCTCTCAAAAATTTTGAAGATTTCCCTTTCTTTAGTTAACTTTAAATTAACAGATGACCTTCTATATGAAAATGATAAAGGATATTCATATAATATCATATCAGATAGTTGTGGTGTGCAAAATGCTTTAATTGACAATTCTGGATCATTATATCTTAAGTCTTCATCATTGTCGTTCCCTGGGATCACAAATAATGATCAAACAGTGCTTATTTCGGCTATTTCATCAATGAAATTACTCGCTGGTGATAAATTTGAGATAATACTACATGGTGTCCAAATCGAACAATTTTTTAATACTACGAATTCAACATTCCTTATAAGTGGAAGTAGTGGATTGTCACAAAACGCTTCTATTACACATCTGAATCAATCGAACATAGGTATCTTACTTGTAGTTGACGTGCTATCAGATATCTTACCTGGCGAAACAATTCGAATTGAGACAAAGCAAATTAATTATCAATTAATCCACTCAGTGAATGGAACTTTGGTAGATTTATCAAGAATAAGGCTCTTAAGATTCAATGACACTTTATTTGAATCTAACACCAACAAATGGAACACAATTTTCTCAGGTCCATTTGATGTTATAGAGCCTATTTATTCATTTTTGAAAAGTTCGATCAAAGTATTCAATTTAAATGCTGGTAAATTAACCTCACTATCTATTCAATGGAAGTTTTCTTCGAGCTTGGTTGAAGGTGATCAAATTGTTGTTTATTTGCCTAACTTTATTAGGATTGAACCAAAGTCAAATTCTGTTTTACTTCGAAGCATTGCAAGCACATATTTTTCATGTGAATGGTCATATGAAAAGAATTACTTAATATTTACTGCCTTGTCATATGTTGCACCACAACTAGAAGTGGAGGCTGTTATATCGATTGACCAAAGCTTTCAAAGTCCTATCCGTGGAATTCCATCCAATTCTCACCAGTTTTATATATCACTTATCAAACTCAGCAATCCGCCTTTATTAGTGCATAACTCATCTATTGAAGACGTTAATGCTATTCCTTATGTTGAGAGTTCTTCCATATCATTTATTTCATCTGATATTGAATATGCGTACAGTTTCGGAGGCAATTATAATATTTTGCAATTATATCCTGGTCATGAATTAAATCAACTCGATACTGGATTTGAAGTTGTAGTGGATGGAAAAGTTTATACTATTCAAAATGTTGCAAATGATTTACTATATCTGATTGAGCCATATGTTGGTCGCAGGATATTTTTGGGTGATCCGATAGTAACGGTGTCTACTCCACCTTATAGATACGCTCGCTTTATTGGTGGATCGACAACAACACTACTTCAATTTCAATACACCATTGGTCGAGGAGACAAATCATCAAATCTTACTTTATTTTCACCATTGATTCGTATTGTAAATGGTGTTCTTCTCCGAAATTCACTCACTCCTGCAATTGAAGCGAGCTTGTCTCTTCCAACAGTTAATTTCTTTGGAAATTGGAGTATTAATACTGATAGTCCAAAAATAGTGCGTGTTTATACCACTACTATTTCTGGAGTGTATTCTGAGGGACAAAAAGTTGATATTCAAGTAGAATTTGATGAAAATGTTGTAATAGGGGGCTCAAACTACTCTACTCCTATTCTGCTTCTAAAAGTCCATCCTTTCGGGAAAGTGGTTGCTCGATATAGCTCAGGATCGGGAAGCAAAGTAATTGTTTTTGTATATTCAGTTCAAATAAATGATTTCCAGATCTACACATCCATTATGAATTATAACTTGATAAACTCGTCTTCACCAATTTTTCAACCTCTTCGTATCATAACGAATCAACACTTCAACTATTTAAGAAGAAGTTCTGTTTTTCCAATAATTGATGCTGAGGTTGATATCAGCTCTGACGTACCCATAGATATTCCAAATAATATCAGCATAGTTGGCGAAGCAAATAGAGTCAGTAGTGTGTGGATAAGTGGTGTTGATGGTAAATCATATACTGCAGGCGACTTATTGAATATTTACATAACTTTCACTTCATCAATCGAGTTACTGAACTTAGCAGCATCCAACAATACCTTATTGCCATACATTTTAATTGATGTTGGAAACACAAAGCCTGCAAAGGCCGTTTATTCTTCAATGTATAATTCTTCTACAATGCAGTTTTCGTATACTATCACTATAAACGATAAATTGACAAATGGCTTATATCTTCATTGCACATGTGTTGACTATTTTAATCGTACTTGGATTCGTTTAGATGATTCAACTATGATTAATTCGACTTTTCATGGTTTATCTCCATCGATTATTTTGGCAGAAAACTCAAGCAATGAAGAACTCTTGGTGGACGCTTTTGTGAGAATTGAGAACAATGTTCCTCGGGTTGTTTCTATATCAAGCAATCTTTCTCTTTCAGGAGAAGTTCGTTCTCCAGGAGACATTGCAGTAATCCGTATTCAGTTCTCTTATCCTGTTACTATTTATGGAATTTTGAGTCTGCGACTAAAAGGGGCAAATCAGCAAAGCTGTCCGGCACGACTTTTATCTGGTAATAACACCGACCAGCTGAACTTCGTATATATATTGACAACGCAATCAAGTACTTCTCGTGTTGATTGTACCAGAATAGATTCTTTAGACCTCTCCTTCGGATCAATTTATCGCAAATCTCTACATCCTATCATTGCAGCTGTAACAACATTGCCTCGGCCTGGTTCTCAAGGATCGTTAGGTTTCAATTACGACACTGTAGTTGATGTATCGAAATCAGAGATTAAAACGTTAAATATTGTCAGAAACGATTCAACAACTGATGCTATTTCTACAGCTCAAACTATTGCGTTCAATCGGTTTCTTCAAGAAGGATCTCATTCAATTTTTGCATATAGTCTAAGAGATTCAGTGGAGTTCAACAGTTTAACAATTATTAATACGTTGCAAGAAAGTGAAGTTTTGTACGACGGCTTATTTCCTTATGATATAATCATATCAAATAATGACTACGACAACTCTATTGATGGTAATAGAAGTTATATTCGCCAATCAATATCGTCACAGACTAATTCATATTTTCCATTTAATTCAATTTCAAGAAGTATTTTACAAAGTTCTAATAGTCCTTACTGGTGGAATTCATATGATATCAGGTCTTTCGTTGATTTTGAAGTAGCATTTGGAAAACCAATCACTCATCGAGATGCTTTTATCTCCTTGTCTTCATCAAATAACAAAATAAACAGAGCATTTTCCTCTAATTCTGCTTATTGGTATTTTCTTAGGATTCGATTGGATGAAAGTGCAGGATTTAGCTCACTTAACCAGTACAAGATTGAATATAATGGATTATTGAGTAGATGTATATCAGTTACTGCAAGTGCTCAAAGTGCTTCGAATTCAATTCAATCATCTTTAGAAAATATATCTGAAGTTAAATCATTCATTCCTGCAGTTTTATACATCGATACAACTGATAACATTGCTCTGTACTCAATTTCATTCACTTACTTACCTAAATATCCTCTGAATACTCTTACTGGACCTCAATTGGGTGGATCTTGTCCAAGCCCATCACCTCTTCAACAGGTGTCAATAAATCAGGATTATACTAAAGTAATATTTGAATATGAAATCTCATCTAAAAATGGTATCGCCTTGCAAACAAATGATATTATTCCAGCTAACAAAACAATTAGCATGAATATTCCAATTAGTAATTATGGTATGTCTTTCAATCCACTTGGTTTGAGCAGTAACAGTATTGTAATCGACCAATATAATTCCAACAGAGAGAAAATCTCAACTCAATATGCTTTTCACGAAAATATTCCTTATATTTACAGAAGCGCTATTTCTTTCAGTGAAAATATTCCCAATAGACGATCAATTATTTCTGTAAAAGTTTGTTTGTCAGTATATCTCATGAAGGGAGATAACATAACACTGTACCTCCCTGGATTTAATGCTTCCAATGAACTTTCACATATAGCATTCTCAACGAATACTTCAGATATAGAATGGGATGGTTCCTCTAGCAGCATAAGCTTAACGTTGAATACGGAGATAGAGAAACGTCAATGCTTTGAAGAATTAATCATGAACTCAACAACTGGTGAAGGATTATTATACCTACCATTGACTTCTTTAGCTAAAAATTCTGCAGAAATAAGGTTTTCAGCATATCTGCCATTATCTGCTCCAATAACCAATCAACCGTTTCAGTCAGTTTCACCTGTGGGAATTAGTAAATTGCACATTAATTTCGGTCCCAATCCGATTCCTGGTTCAAATTGCGAAGTTAATGTTGCGTTTGAAATTTTACCATCAGGAATCTATACTAACAGTTCGGTATTGGAAATAATTTTACCAAAATTTTCTCGATATTTTTACAGTCTTCAGAACAATGACTTGGAACTTATTGGAGTTTATTCGAGGTATTTTGTTGTCCATTGGGTGAATGAAAGTAGTTCGTTGATTGTCAAACCTAAAGAAGCAATTCAATCTGGGAAATATGAGTTTACCATCACGAATTCAGAATGGAATTCTATTATAATGCCGTCGGAAGGGGTTTCACGAAATGAAAATCCACCATCTTTCTCCTTCAATAACACTGAGTGGTCTTCTACGGTGCAAGAGGTTTACTCTTACCCAGAGATATATGGTAGCAAAGGGATTAAAGTCTATATTGAAACATCTACCATTTCCGATAGTGAAATGCAATATGTTGTTGATGCGATTCATTTGACCATTAACACAACGAGATCAATCGTTGGACCAGCTAAAATCCAGCTGACACTTCCTTTCCTCAACAACTCCATCGGTTATTATCAGTCCTCCTACCATGGAAATACATCCAATGAGAATAGCGATGAGATTATTTCCATCAACTGGGATGATTCTTTGCATTCGTTTATAATATCGAATGCTAAAGGATGGGAATATAACGAATTACCATTAACGATTAGCTTGGTAAACCTGACTAATTTCTTTGTGACTGACGTGGGAGTTCAGCCATACCCATATAATGGTATGTCAGTTATAATGGATGGCATTGATGGCTTTACTGGTATGATTCCAGTGACTGCTTCTAATATTATTCCAGTGATTCAATCATCCTCATTGAAAATATCGAATTTCACAAATGACCTGTTCTCTAGTTATCCTGTTACAATAGATTTAACTTTACTGTTGAATATTCCAATTGAAGTTGGTGATATCTTCACATTAACACTAGCTGGGCAGTATTCTTTCAATCACTCTGAAACATCATTAGATTCCTGTGCTTTTATTCAAGATAGCTTTTACTCGTCTACTGCTACCATCATACGGTTTGTAATTAGCAATGAGTCAGATTGTGCTATTCGATATAAGAAGAATATACACTGGTCAATAACAGAAAATATTGCACCGAATTCTACGACTGCATATAATATTTCGAAAGCAATCGCTCAATACGATACTCATTCTTACACAATCGCATGGAAAAACAAATATTTCGATGTGTATCCGATTGATGTTCAAAATGTGCCAACCATCGGTTTATCTTATTCTTCTATCACTATTCAACATCCTTACTTGAATTCATTATCACCTTTGTTGGTGCATTTTATGACATCATGTGATATTGCTAAAGGTGATGAAATAATTTTTCAGATGGATGGATTTGTATGTGAATTCGATAGTACAATTGTCAATGATTCCTATTACAGACAGTGGGAAATAAATAAGGAATACAACACGTCACTATTTCGGATGAAATCAACTCAACATTTATCTCCAACTGCCGTTTCGATTAGCCTCAAAGATGGAAACAAGTGTAGAATACCTAACTATGGTATTTCAAATAATATGATTCCTGATAATTATACTGTTACGATTACTCGGAATGAAATCAGTTTAATACCTCAAAAAATTCACAGAATATCAAATATTGGGGAAATTAATGATCTAATTTACGCTCCATCATACAACGAAGAGATTGGATTGGAATTTAGTTTGGATTTTGCTACATATGTACCTTTGGAAGTCAATGATATCATCATATTGCACGACCCTAGTCTAAACATAACGAGAGATCATTATCTTTCATTTGTCAACGCTGATGGTACTATTGATTCGTCGTTTCAAGTGTTGGCAATATCTTCCAACAGTTCATTTGTAATCACAGTCAAGTCGAATAGAATTGATCGAGCTATTTCGTTACGGACAAAAAAATCAAAACTTATTCGATTGATTGGCACTGTGTGCAAATCAAGCAAATGTCCATTATTTGTGGAAATCATATCACATGTTAGTCCAGCAAAACTATCCAGTTATTCTCAAGCTACCTTAATAACTTTAAGTTCAATCGGTTTTAAAGTTAGTCAATCTTCACCGACAATGTTTCCAACATTTCAACCCACTGTTAATGTTACTATTATCAAACCTACTGTATCTCCTAGTGCAAAGCCAACTGCAAGTCCAACACAAACCTTTTCGGAAAGTTATAATCATTTAACAATTGACATTGCTATTACCACTCAATCAGTACTCTTGGAAAAAGGGATTTTAGTCATTCATTTGCCTTCAGTTATTATTAAGGATGTTGCAAACAGTACTGATTTCGCTAACAATTCATTTACAATCAAATTGCAAAGTTCAGCAGATGAAACAATGTGGGACATTGCTTTATCGCCAGCGAATAACACATTACTCATAACAGCGCTAAGCGATATACCAGCTGGAGAGATTTTGATCAGCGTTTATTCATTGAGCGCATATGATGGATTTCATTTTGTTTATTCTAATCAGCAAATAGCTTATGAGTTGCATTATGGGTCATATGTACCGTTTAGTGGTGTCTTCGATAGCATTAACTCCTTAGGATTGAAAAGTAGCAGTTTGACATTTTCAAATCCAATTGCAGAACAAATGTCAGGGTTATCATTATCGCTGCAAAGAGAGCCTGGACAATTATTTTTGAAAGGAGAAAATGTAACTATTGACCTACAAGGTTTCTCTTTGGCAAATAGCTCTAGTTCACTCAATATTACTGACTCTCAGTTTGCAGCAGTTTGGTATGTCCTCGCTCAGGAGTTGGTTGTTTTAATTCATGCACCAACAGCAATCATTGATATCAACATTCCAAGCAGCGTTGGTTTCTTGATTCCATCCAGTGGTTGCAATAAGCTAACTTCGACTCCCCTGATAAAATATTTTTCATCAGATATATATTATTTTCCGTCTCCATTCAGCAATTTAATGGAAATTGCACCAACAGTTTCTATGCAAATACATTTCATTTCACCCATTGCAGGTCAGACGGCTTCGATCAATATTGCTTTCAGCGGAATAGTTTCATTAGATGCTTACGATACTATTGACATATTTCTTCCACAATTTTGGGCTGTTGAAGAAGCGTTGAAGGTAGTGGTTGATAAAACAACAGTAAATGACGCAGTTTTTGAAAGTAAATGGTTACCGTGCGACGAAAAATTGAGAATAATGACATTATCAATATTCAATACTACAAGCTTTAATTTGACAATCGATGGTTTGAGTCTACCTCTGCATGGTATCACAAGTCAATATAATTATATCATTTCTGTCTCAAGTAATTCTTCTACCCTGGGAGTGTTAAAGCCTGTGTTACTTGATATAGATCTCTTGTCAGTAATTGAGAGCTCGTCCTTATTATTCTTTCCTCATAAGGTTGATCAAACGATAAGCCTGTCTTCGTCCTTTATTCTGAATATTGACTTCACATTTAATGATACTCTAATATTATCCTTGCCAGGGGTTGATTTATCGTCTTCTTTTCCTCATATTGGTTTGAAGGGGTTCAATCAGTCAGTACTTTTTGGAGAATGGGATCAATCTACTCATAAGCTTATGATCAATGCTAAGTATCCCCATATTTTATATGCCCTCAATGAACATGTAATTATGTGCAATGACTCGGTAACATTAACAAATTATGGTTATCCACAGGCTGATAATATCCCTTCAATTATGTTAATCACTGGCAATTCAAAAGTTATTGGAGGAACAGGAAATGTACTCGTTGATACGATCGATCAAGTTGGGTTTATTAATTCGCAAATTTATTACATCATTGACGAAGCTTCTCTTCCAATAAAATTACGATTTAAATTGTTTTTAAGTGACTCAATAATCGTTGGTGATGTGATTTATATTCAAGCACCATTTGTGATAAATGAGGGTCCAGCAAATATTGAAAATTATGGAGATTTAGCGGATGTTGATTATTTATCATTGTTTGATATCAAATTCGAATCTGATACGAAAACATTTGTTTTAACTGCTCGCCAATCATTTCCTGCGCGTGAATTCAATGTGTTCACTGCTTCTAATAATTCATTATATTTATCTCGAAATTCATTTCAATACACTAATAGTAGTCACTCCTTATCTGCAAATATCTCTTCAATTGGTGTATTAACGTCAAGACCGATTCCATTCTCACCTTCTCATTTACCATCGCTTCATCAACCTAAGGTTACATTTCCTTCTTGTCATTACTCTTCACAATATATTGAAGTGTGTAATATGGATTTTCAATTTGAGTTGACGAGTGATTTGCATGAGGGAGATATTATCGTTATTTCTCATGAAAACTTCGATTTATCAGACAAAGAACAGAATACAAATATATCTATTATTAGCAACAGCTATAACAACTTCACAGCTTCGTTGCATCACAAGGATGAGATTGCTCAACTTGTACTTCAGCCTAATATTTCAATCTTGTCGAACGGTTACTTGAAATCATATACTGATATCGTGACAGATAATGTGAATACAGTAATACCATCACAGTTGCAATCAATACCAAACGCAACAATTGTCACAACTATCCCTCGCATTATCAACATATTTTCAGATTATTTATACAGCAATATGCCATGTGGAGATGTGCTGAGGATTTACATTCAATTTGATCGAAACATAACAATAACAGAACCGATCAATCTAAGTTTGTTATTGAGTAATAAGCAATTAGCTATTTATAATTCCAAATGGTCATCAGATACGTTACTCTTCATTTACAGACATTTCAAAGCAACTATAGATAGTGATTTGTCAATTCTAGGACCTGGGGCTCTCGAATATTCTTCATCATCTATGGTTGTTGATGATATCATGCAAAGTAATGGAGCGAATCTAACTGTTCCGTCATTTTTCTACGAACATCCAATCATATTGAGTGAGTTAAGTGGTAGTGTATTACTTCTTTCATGTGACGCGTCAATCCCTGTGACCTCTGTAGAATCCTACAGCGAGAGTAATAAGATCTATGCGACCGGTGATGTGTTAGATATTTCAATAGTGTTTGAGAGGGCAGTGTCTGTTGTTGGTCAGCCTTCAATCATTTTAACTAATATTGATGATAATCTCGTAGCTAATCACTCTGTGAACGCTTCATTTACAGCAAATTTCATGAATGTGAGCAGTATTCAATACGTTGAACTAGATAATGATGGGTACTATACGTTATCATACAATAATAGTGTCAGCTCCTGCATTCTTTGGAACGACAAAAATGGCTTATTTGATGCGCTAAAGTCGTTTTCTGATCTGCAGTTATCTTTGCCTGTTCAAATCGAGTCATTGGCCACTGACAAGACAATTAAATATCGCTTATTATTTAAAGGAGTTCCACCATTAATATTTCAAACTACCTCATTAATGTGCGACCATGAAACCAGCCCGTTCATAACAGTAGATGAAACGATGTGGAACAGAGCTATTTTCCGCTACGTTATAAAAGAAGGAGACGAAGCAGAATTACTCACACTTTCTCCCAATAACTTACTGATGGATTCAATGAATTATATAACATTCCATAATAATCATTTGCGATTCAACGTGACTCTTCCTAGCATGTTGAATCAAAACAGTTTGGTTTCAAGTAAAATCTCCATTGATACAAACATCCCCACTATAGCTTCTGTGTACTCGTTGACTTCTCATCCTATCAATCTCACTAGTGGTGATTCAATATTTATTGTTGTCAATTATTCAAGACCTATTTCTATTATTGGATCTTATCCGACAAATAATATATTCTTAGAATTAAACTTCACATCTTTTCTGTCTGATAATTTAACTAATAATTATTATCCAGCCAGTCCCCCTTATTATCGCAACATATCCTTCCATTCTCTTGTTGATGACAATTTGCTCTATTTCAATTATAAAGTCTTCGTTGGAGATTATGCATTATTATTATCTACAAGTCCTTCCAATACTCTCTATTTGTTAAATGGAGTTTCGATCAAATTAAAATCTGTTAATCCATCAACTTATGCTTCTTTAGTCACTCCTGCGGGAGGTGCTATGAATGGACTTATGTCAAGTGAAGTTCAAATCAAAGGAGATACTTTCCCGATCATTGAAATGGTTTACACAAACGCTTCTTCAACTTCAGTGGCAAGCATAGGATCAAAAATATTCGTATTTATTAAGTATTCATCGCCTGTAATGGTTCAATTTGATAAAAATAATAATTCCAAAAGCGCTACTGATGATTTGTACATTCCATTAATAAACATTTTTCCTTATTCAAATATGACATATCTAGCTGGAAATAATTCGATAACATTGATTTTTCAATACATTGTGCCTATGCATTCAGCCATTGGAGAGTATTCTTCGATTGAATGGTACATGACATTGTTTGGAGGTTACTTTAATGATCGTTTAGGGAACGTTTTCTACAACAGTAGCAGTATACGCTATGCAGTTAACATCACAATCAGCACTGCACCTGCATCTGTTGTTCGAGTAGATACTACCAGTGAAGATGGAATATATTTCAATGGTGAAACTTTGGACTTTTATGTAGTTTTTACTAAACCAGTTTCAATTATTCAAATTGGAAATGAGAAAACATTACCAAAATTAGAATTATTCGTTCCATATCAGGTACCTTCGAAGATGCTCGCAGAATATTCTTATGGAAATAACACGAATGAACTGCACTTCTCTTACACCATACCACCAGCTGATGCTAACTTCCCACCTCAATTCCCATACGTCGTTGATTATGCAAGTACAACTGCCTTGTATGAACATATGGGATCATATGAAGTGCGAGATTATGCTGATTATTTACTTACAAACTCTGACATCTTCCTTCCCACTTCAGATAGATCATACCTGATATTTAATCGAACTTTATTCTTTGATTATTCGGCATGTGTGGTTAAGAGAGTGTATTCCAAGTCATCAGATGGAGTGTATACACTTGGTGATGTGATTTATATTGCAGTCGAATTCACTCGTCCGGTCATGGTGTTTTATCCACCTGTGTTAAAGTTGTACACGAGTATTGCTTCTAGTATCAACAGATCTGCCTATTATTTCGAAGGAAACATGACGAACGAGTTGATCTTCAGCTATGAAGTGCAGTTAGGTGATAGCGCCAAGTTACTCGATTACATTGATACTCGTTACTCACCTTACTTCACTCAAGTCAACCAAGAATCTGATTCGTTCACATTTGCACTTAATATTGATGTTGAACTGAGTGCTGCTCAGGTTTTTGATGTAAGCACAACAATTGTATCGTATCCTACCAAGACAGGGGGTGTGTTTGTGCTATCATCTTCATCTTATATTCCAGTTGTCACCGCATTGCCACTTCCTTCAAAGCCTCGCAGCTTATCATATAATTCTAAAATAGAAATCGACGCAAGTCAACCGTTCATTAAACTAGTGACAACGCGACTATCAAGTGGCACTTATGGTGCTGGGGTTATTATTCCAATCGAAGTTATATTTAATGTACCAATAGTTGTTAAAGGCTGTCCAAAAGTACTTTTTCAGATCAGTGATGTTGACAAGTATGCCGAGTTCATTTCACAAAGCGATAACAAGACATTGTTATTCCATTATACGGTTGATGCATATGAGTATGTGGATCAGTTTGATTATAAAGATACTCATTCTTTGAAACTAGAGGCTTGTAGCAATGATCCTCTAGGAGATTATTATATTAAACGAAAATCAGATAATCCTTCGATTGATGCTAACCTCACCATGCCATGGGTGAAATACAAAGAAACGGTCATCGCTCCTGTCAGCATATCGGGTGGTGGTAATTATATCATATTAGCGGGCGGCGGTGCTTATGCTCGATTGGTTTGGACATCTTCTGTGTTTGGTCAATCTCATTCGTTTGGTGACATCATTGAGATTTATATTGGTTATAGCCGATCAGTATCTTATAATATAAACGATGCGAATAGCTATGCTTACTTAGATTTGACAGATGCGATGGATAATATTGAGGGAACTAACAGTAGTAATGGTAATAGTGTCACTCATCGACCAGTGTACTATACTCGAATGATAAATGAAACAACAGTATTATTTTTGTTGACAGTTCAATCATATGATCCAACTGTTGATTCATTGACTTATTTTAATTATTCTTCATTACTTACATCCTCTTCGTGTGTAATATTGGATACTGAGATTAACTTTTGTGCTAATCAAAACGTGCCAAACCCATTCGCAACTATCAATAATCGCAAAGATTCATTGTCAGGGAAGAAATTGTCAATAAAATCCATCTCAGATAAAAATCAAGTAATCGATATATACATACTGTCATCTAATGAGAGTCATGTTACTGGATCATATGTAGCGATCGCAGTTCATTTCAAAAATAATATAAGTGTTAGTGGAACACCATTATTATTTCTTTCACTTCATTCGAGTGATTCTTCACCATCTTCACTGGCCGTACTCTCGTATCGATATTTATTAGACTTCAAAACGGCTGTTTTTGTGATAGATATTAATAATAAAGACATATTTGGGACCCTCTCATTGACACAATATTCGATACTTGATTTGAATGGTGGATCTATTTTCAATACAGCCACTTTCCTTCCAATCCTAACTCCAGACTTATCACTGAAAGGATTCTCACTTTCGTTAGAAATAATCCAGTTGAATCCAGTGGTTGTGAGTGTAACAAGCCCTCAGCAAGGCGTGTTTTCAACGTCAGATCAATTGAATGTATTGATCACTTTCAGTCATCCGGTTACTGTGGTTGGAATGCCTGTTCTACTGTTAGATTTACCTTACCCACGACATGCTTCTTATGAATCAATGGTTGATAATTATACTCTTTTATTCACTTATAATGTACAATCAACTGACTACACATCGAGTTTAGATTACATCTCAACTGATTCACTTGTCGCATTTTATGATAATAATCTTATTAAAGACTCCTTATATGATGGCATATATCTTCAATCGCAACTGAAGAATACTAATATTTCCGTTGATATAAACTTACCTCAACCAGGTACTGAAAACAGTCTCGGCCGATCAACTTCGATCTTCATTAACGTCGATCGACCAAGCTTATTATCTATAATTGCAAGTCCATTGCAAGCAACTTCTGGTGACGATTTAGAAATAATTATCACATATTCTCAACCAATGGTCGCTTTGACAAGCAATGGAATCAATTTATTAAATAATAATATCGACAGTTCAACTTATTATATTGGTATATCATTATTATTTAAATCATCTTCATCTAATATACCAAATCAAAGAGTCATCGCTTATCTGAAATCAATTAAAGATAAGGTGGTAACATTCACTTACTCTGTGACAAATCTCAATCCAACAGGCAATATATTCCTTCAATCAACATCACCTTTCATATTTTCAAATGCTGTGTTGCAATCTTCCACCACACTTACAAGTACTCCATCAAAGACTAGTGTTGCAGTGGCTCAAAGTAAGTTAGGTTCAATCGATAACTCGCAGCCAGTCGTGACAAGAGTTTATTCACCAATTGCTTCCTCTACTTATCCTTATGGTATAGGCGATATAATCGATATATATGTGGAGTTTTCATTAAATGTGATTGTTTATGGCTCGCCAACATTGCGATTAGTTTTATCCAACAGGTCACCAGCCTATGCTTATTATGTGAATAATAGTAATGCTAATTCTTCTGCAAGTCACTCGAAAACTATTCATTTCCAATACGCGGTGTTGAATGGAGACACTGCAGACAGCCTGGTGTATGACGGGATTGATGCTCTGCAAGGAAGAATTCTTCGATATTCTACACGCAATCCTTCGATAGTCGCGAACTTATTGTTGCCTGCCATCACCTCACCGGGCAGTCTAGGAGGATGCTGCAAAGTTGTCATTGACTCAAATCCTCCTTATGTTGCATCAATATTACCATTAAAGCGAGTAGGGATTTATGGAGAAAATGAAGAGATTGTGATAATGGTTCGATTCGATAAGCCAGTGATCGTAACTGGCAACCCTATTCTTATCCTAAGCACCGGTAAACTCACCACTTACGGTATAGCTACTTATATCAGTAACTTCACAGCATCTGATTTGATGATTCCTATCCTCGAAACAGATGTTTTGTTCTCATACATAGTCCAAAGATATGATAATATATTATCATTAATTCATTATAATTCTACAGCATTAATATTATCATATAATCATTTATCATATCAAAATTATCATAATTATTCAATCGATGCAACTATTTATCATAAAACAAATAATCCTTCGATTCAAGTTGATATTTCATTAAGAGACCCTTCAGACTTCACCAAGATCAACGGGAAAGTGACGAAGCAATGGATGTATCGCTACCCTTCATCGATCGAACTTGTTTTCAGAGATTTATATCATACACAATCAGACACTCTATCAGCCAGTATTGACCATGGGAATCAAAAAGCAAATGTTTTCAGTAGTTGTTGTATGAGAAGTACATTTGGAAGAATTTATCCTAAAACAAAATTAAATAATAATTCAACAAAATATGGTGTTGATACTGGCATTGGTTATGATTATATGTTTTCTGATATTCAATCTGAGAATATCGCATTGAAAGGAAAGACTTCTCAAAGCTCAACTAGTGTGAGCAGTTATCGAGCAATTGATGGAAATATCGACCCTTTGATTGGTGATTTGAGTGTCTCTGCTACTACAGACGAGACGAATGCTTGGTGGTTATTACAGTTACCAACCGGATCAAAAGTGGCATCTATGATATTATATGCTAGACAACCTCAGATTTGGATTGATCCTATTGTATCTTTCACTGTCCGAGCATTAGAAGGTTATCCAATTGGTTATTTTAAATTAGGTTTTTCAAATCTTGATTCTTCTTCGACCTCCGGTGCCTCAGGGTCCTCCGGTTCCGATGAGATACTCACAAGCAAATTGATAATGGGCATAACAGCTGAAGATTTAAGTATTCAAATTGAGAGTTTGTCTGGTTTAGGAAATGTTGAAGTCACACGATCGCTTCTTCCGCTCTGTACAAGCGAAGGTTGTGGTGTTGGATTTGAGCATGGCTATGGGTTCACATATACGATTATTTTCAAGTCATTGCAAGTGACATCACCTACTGTTGCGATCAGAGATATCTTATTTATCGGACAAGATCAATCATCGGCAGAGATAAATCTAGAGAAATTATTATATAATTATTCGTTACCATTGAATGTGCGATTATTTCAATTAGTTACACATGTCGATGTGGTGAGGCTAGGGTATTATTTACAAGTACCGATCGTTGCAGAATACGGTAAAGGAGTTGACACCAGCAATTACTCGTCAATTAATATTAATAAACCAGGCGATAATGAATGGTTGACTCCTTTTTGGATATTTATTTTTAATATTTCATCCATTGATACCATTCCAACGGATCTTAACGAAAGTATCCATGTCTCGGTATGGTCACAACGTGTCGAATCGATTGACAAGTCATTATCGATTGTTTTGACAAATTCCTTACCGTTAGACTCTACACATATCAAGATACAACGTGAAGGTTATGGTAGCTTGTCAATTGCAGAATTTGAGGTTTATTCGAATCGTTTGAAATTATTATCCGAGGGGGTCTATGAAGGGGGGAGTCCCATCCGTCCTTCATGGTTATTAAGTCCTTATCAACCAAATACTCCATTTAAGAACTCATTCCAATATGATCGTTTCGACCATGATCGATGGATGATTCAAGTGAGACAAGATTATAAAACATTAGAACAGAATATTCAAGATGGTAATGAGGGGGCTTTTGGGACTATATCAGAAGTTGTGTTAATTATCACAGATATGATCGGTAATATACGATTACATAATAATATAATAACATCATAACACAATAATATTATATAATAACATGATCATGTCACAATGATGGTGACTGAATTAATGAATGAACGGATTAATGTGACTTCCCGTGGACGGGATATTACGTTTATACATATTTTCTTTTGCTTGTTTATAATTATTTTCAAAATATTTGTTATGTAGGGGTCACTCATAGTTTCTATCAAGATATTAAGGCAGAAGTAACGTCACTTCCAAAATATGGTAATTTGACATACACTTCTTCCTTTACTCCTTCTCCGTATGGTGACTGGAGAGAGTTATTCGAGTTAGGAGAAGATGGATTATTGGTTGCTAAGACAGGATTTGAGAGATATTTAGGATTATGTTATGGTGCGAATAATATTAATAATAACAATAATAATAATGAGTGTGGAAGCAGTTATGGTGTTGGCCCATTAATGAACAGTAGAGTGCTTGGTGCTGGTGCTGACACGCGATATTTAAGACAAGAACGAGTCGTTGTTTACCGTCCATTAAGTGGTTATTTAGGACCAGATTATTTCACTTATATTATTAATGATGGATTAAATGTTCAATCGCATATGACTATTAATAATGCATTGACAATCACACATGAAGTCACACTTCATGTGCGACAATGCAGACGATATGAAGCATTGAAACGGTCAACCAAATCCTATCCTATTCATAAGCTATGCGCTTGTCAAGCAACAGAAAATAATGTATTAGGTGATAATGGCATGAATTGCTTAAGGAATGTTACATCATTATGTGAGAAACAAGATTCTGAAAGTTATTCACAATATTTGAATTTATGTTTAACATGTGTCGATGAGATCGCAACTCTTATCTCGAATAATAATAATAATAATAACAATAATAACATAAATATGGAATTAAGTAGTAGTTGCAAGCAGAACATCGCGCGTGGTGTTAGTTTTGTGTTGTCGCGTGGATTATGTGATGTATCGAATCCTCCGATTGACTGCAGTGCTGAGAGTGTGACTATGCCGGGATTGGAAGCAGTCAATTATTTGTCTTTGCAACCACCATTTTTAGATGGTTCTTATGCTAGACTCGGGAATAGCTTCGGTGGATATGGCTGGTATAATACTCCAGTTTTGAGATAATTGATGTGTTTAATAAATAATAATAAAAAATAAAAAAATGATGTATTTTATTGTATGATAAATGGTATGTATACATAAAATTGGAAATGATTATACGGAAAGAATAATAATAATGAGAATAATAAGAAAATAATGATTGGATTGATATTATTAATTTGTAATATTTTAAAAAATAAATATTATTTTCATACGATAGGTCCTACCTAATATTGATATGTTATATTTTAAGCCAATAGATTTCTTCTGATCTCAACATTAACTTACATGGAACCATCATCATCATCATTTGTATGTGATGTTCAGTGTGACTAAAGTTTTTGCATTACACAAGCCCCAACACAGCGACCTGATGTTCTCTTATGATGATACTGTTGTGCCATAAATAAGTCACAATACCATCATAAATCATAGTATCAGCAGGTAGATACCAGTAGTTCTTTTAAGAATTATTAAATGAACTAAACAACTTACCGTACAATGGTGTCAGCTTTTTTAAATTTATTATTTTTGAGGAACTTATGTTTGAGTTTCGATTCTAAAAAACAAATAATCATATGCAAAACATATTTTATATTTATTGTCTGCATTACAATATATTTGACCATATGATAACGAATAGAAATCCTCCATGTTAACTTCATTTGACTGATCCCTGGGATCGTAAGAAATAGCACCAATCTGCAGTTGTCCAATCATACACCAGTTAATTACTATAATTCTATTATATTATTATATTATTATGGTGTTAGTCTACGACTGTATAGGTTGATATTATCATGATATTACTATCGATATTATTATTAATATTATTATGAAATTATATCATAATAATTATGATTTTACATATTTATTAAGAAAAAGTCTAAAAAAATAATAGAAAACATATAAATAAGAATAAGACTGGAAGATTAAAGAATGCATTAAATTAAAATATGGAAATATTATCTATTTGAAATTATCGAATAGGAGTTGAATTGGGAATAATAAATTCAACAAATCGATCACAATAAAGCATGTAACCACTCACAAGCACGCCTCTGCAGATTTTCATTAAATTTATTTGATGGATCGTAGACAAGTGATGATCTACTAGCCTCCGGAATAAGGCCCAATGCGATTCCAATCATATTCTGTTCGATCAAAGAGAGGTTATGATTATAATCAGAATGAATTGTATTATTATTTATTATATTATTATTTATATTGCTTTCATTCGTTTCAATTGGATGTAAATAAATAATTTCTATAATATTTTTACTAATTGATGATCCATGAATTACCAAACCAACACAGATCATATAGTTCCCTATGTTGAAACATCGACCTTTCACACTCCATACAGATCGATTTATTAAATCTTGTGTCTTACTTCTCTTTTCTTCTTCTTCATATGATATTATTTCTAGACATGTTTCAACCCAATCATTGATAATTTCTTTATTTTTAATTGTAAAATTCTTCTGATTATTATTATTGTTATTTGAGTTATTTGAATCTATTAGCATTAGAATTCATTGGTAAAAAAGAAAATAACAAATATGATGTCACAATAAATTATTAATTATCAATAATCAATATCAGTTTTGAAAATAAATACGTTATTATATATAATATTACTCTATAATTATTGGAATGATCATAATTTTTGATTATAACTATAATTATAAATATTCTATATAATCATCAAAATTCAATATATAAATATCAATATAATAAAATTGTAATAGAAATTCAGCAAAGCAGTTAGCAATTTTTTCATTTACCTTTTCTAAGTTTATTTTGTTTATTTGACACATTTGATTGATTATTAAAATACGAATCATTATATTTTAAGCAACATACAGTATTCAAGTCATTAAATTTCAGATGATAGATTGTTTCATCGTCACTACTAGCTAATAAATTATATTTCTTCGCACTTTTCTTCTTTTTTAATGTTAATTCGTTTTCCCATATATTAGCATTTATTGTGTCAGAATTTAATGCAAGGTTTGGATATGGGGATAGTAATGAATATATCTGATTTAAGTCATCATTAGGATTTGTTAATGATTTCCACGTGAAAACTTTAGATATATTGAAAAAAGGGACTGCATTTATCATTTTTATAATAGAAAACAGAAAATTCTAATAATTTTAATCAAAATTTAATGCTCTTTCGTTGTCTGAAAGAGCTTTCTCATATTCTGGTTGTTCATTTAATAATAAATCATAATTTTAGTGATTGAATGAATGAATGAATAGGACTTAACTGCTGAGCAAATCAAACCAGTTCAACTAAACAAGAGGAACAAGCTAGAAAACATAACAGAGAGCAGCCCTCTTGAGCTCTAGCTTCTGAATATAATAAATATGGATGAATGAATGAATGAATTGACCCTTCAAACTTAAAATGATTTTAACATAAATACTTAAGTTAAGACATGTCATTACACAGGACGGTATAGTACCGTAGATATACAATATTAAATTGCAATCAAACCCAAACAAGGAGAGTATCATGGTGCATTTAGGGGAAGTTAGCCCATCTATTTGGGACGAGATAGTAGATCAAATGGAGCTTAAGCTTAAAGAATTTGATTTTCAAAGAGAGGATTTGTTAGTTGATTATCATATTTTAGCAAACAAAAATAAATTTAACCGAGAATTGTTTGAAAGATATGGCTATTTTAAAGACATTATCTTACATCCATTGTTTCAAAAATACAAGACATACTATGAAGAACACATATATTCAAACTTCAATTTTGATTTAATGGTGAATAATGAGCCATTCATGCCTCTAACAACATGCGTAATAATTTTATTCATGTTGTACAAAAGAGTTAATAACTTGGCTTTAATAATTATTGGGTGCTTTCTATTCAATGTCAACCCTTTCTACGTAGTATTGGCATTGCTAATTTACTACCTATCAAAATCTTCAAAAAAACCGAAAAATTATATAAAATATCCTAAATTCAAAGTATCTTCCAATGAAGTTAAAATCTATCAACCTATTGGATTAACTTCTTCTTTGCTCTCTTCGATCAGCAAATCATATGATCATATATTGATTGGATCTGACTTAGGAACTCTTTTTACAGCTGCATTTTTAGCAAGAAATGGTCATCAATGCTGTGTTTTACAACCATCAGATACACCCCCAATTGAGGTAAAAACTAAAATGAACATTTTATTAAATATATATATAATATCTTCTTTTATCATAGATTTTTCCGGTGGGAGCTCCTTGCTCGGTGCCGCTGAAAAATGTTAGTGTTGGAAAAATTGAGCGTTATCAGGTAAAATGAAAATAATAATTTTGGTTAAGTTTTACTTGTACTTATTATATCATATTATATATATTAGTCTCTCTTAGATATGGTGCAACCACTATCAGCTGACCAACGTGTAACATTTAGCCCAATTGGTACGGAGGAAGATGGTTATACAAGTCTGGTCACTCGAACTGTTTCAAATACAAAATCAATTTCGAATCATTCAGGTCTAAACGGATTATTATCAGTCAGAGTGGGAGAGGTTGATCTAATGTAGCAATATTCTATTATATTAATATCATAAAAATTATTGTTTTACTTTTTTAATCCTCATTTTATTATTTTTATTCTTAGTCTTCCTTAGCAACTGATATTACTTCTCGACTAGCTGTTGATAAAACATCCTTAACAACATATTTCAATGCGTTGAAACAATATTTACAGCACATAACTGGCTATTTATTTTGTCGAATAGTTTCTACGACCCAATGGGAGGCCAGTGCTGTGGCAAAGACTGATTCGACTAAAGCTTTCATTGATCTTGCAACATCTTCCGTTGACCAGTAAGTTGTTAATGAATTGATCAAATTCCTATATTTTTATCATAGAAAGCTAACTTTTTATTTATCTATCCATGACTCCTTTTTTATGTATCATAAAAAATATATTTTTATTATTTTCTATGATATTACTCTCCACTTTATGTGTATTATTATGTGCCTCAGATTACTTCATAAAAGTGGGATTGAAAATGAGGAATTGAAGAATTGTTTATCAACACTTGCTGTTGCAGCTGCAGATGAAGGACTATGTGGCAGTGATCTTTCAGGATTTGCTTTAGCGCATGGAATATCTTATGCAGAAAATGGTTTGTACTATCCAAAAGGTGGTTATAAAGCTATTGAAAATGCATTATGTCGATCAATCAGATCAAGCGGAGGTGTCGTGTTGAAGGATGTCAGTGTGAATGATATAATATTAGAACAAGATGATAATAATAAAATAAAAGCTGTTGGGGTGTCTATACTACAAGATTCTAGTAATGCTAATAATTCCAAACAAAGCAAAACAAAGAAAAGCGACTCTACCTCAAATGAAGATAATGAAAATATTCTACAATTAATGGGAAGAAAATCTATTGTCTCAGGATTAGGTGTTTTATGCACTTACACTAAGTTATTACCTTTAGAAGCAGTATCAGATTTAACAAAAAACATGCTATCAGTGTTAGCTGAAGCAAGACCGAAAGTAGCCGTAGTCTATTGGTTAGATTCTAGTAAAAATGATTTAGGTTTATCTGCGGTTGATTTTGTTGAAACAAGTACACAAATCGAATATGAAATGGGATCTGAAAATATGAGAGAATCTTTTGCTTCATCATTTGTCAAAGTATGGAGTCCATCTATGAAAGATTCAGAATGGTTTAATAGGTACTAAAATATTTTTTAACGGAGTTATTATTAGTATAATATAATAAAATATTATTATGTGTTATTTATATTATTTAGTCACCCAAAAGACACTCACATAGTAATCATAGAGTTTGAAGCAACAGAACCAATCATATCTCCAGTTGAATTCAAACAATTTCGACAAACATTTCACCCTATTGACTCACAGGGATCGTCCTCATCACTTATCTCTTCACTCATGTTGTATGGCAGTGGTAACGACTCCATCACTCAACCGGATCACTCAGAATTTAATTCAAATCTTGGTTTTCATATTCCATTAAGCAAAACAAAACAAAATAAATTCAAACAATTAGCTGATGCGAAATTAACAGAATTATATCCATTAGCAATTAATAATGTCATATTTTCATCCATTGTTCCACCTACAGTAGGAGGTCATGTGCTATCATCAACATCATCAAAATTCAAATCTAAAATTAGTGCTGTCACTGAAATTGAGGTAAAATAAATATTTTCTAGACAAGAATAAAGTTTGATACTACATTTTATTTAGAAAAATAAAACCTTTTTCACAACTGAACTTGTTAACTGAATAAACTTATATTTTAGAACTTTTTCTTGACTGGTAAAGATTTATCAACTATTGGTTTGGCGGGTGATATTCAAGGTGGATGGATTGGTGCAAATGCTGTGTTAGGTATGATATGTATAAGTACCATGGATAGTATTGAGTTGTTATATTATTGATATTTTTATTGTTATAATTTTTGAAGAGTTTTATTTTTAATATCTAATTTAATAAATGATATACTGTAAATATTTTTTAAATTGTTTTTTATTTATATTCAGATAATAATTATTTATCCCATATATTAATTATGATTTAGGTTATTCAATGACAGATTTATCAAATGGAAGAAATATTGCTACTGATTTAACACATATCAAATAACAAGAGTATTATGTACCATAGTTCAATGATAAGTGTTAAATTAATTTAAATTATTTTAAATCATAATTTTTTTATATAATTTCTATTTGAAAAATTACTTAAAAAGAAAATTTATTGAGAAATATATTTCTATCTGTTGAATATCTTATTTTTTTGAATGTTAATGTGATGCTTTATGGTTGCTTCATATCGATAGGATGTGTTAGTTATACTCATGAATAAGTTGATAGTACCGATAGTCCGGTTTAAGATATATATATAAAACACTCTCAGATATATAAAACAAGTAAAAAAATGAATCATAGTTTGATCTTCAACAGGAGGAAAATAAGATTAAAATCAAAATTTAATTGATATCATTCGCTTTTCCTATACTATATCCTCCATGGACATATAATCATGCTCAAAAGTCCCAAATTCATTCATTTCATTAAGTTTCCCTTCATAAGTTAATGATTTTAATTTTACCGTCTTGTGCATGAAAAAGATAACTGTCAGCCTCCGCGGAAAGAGAAATAGCTTAAGAGGGCTCTATGTTATGTTAAATAGCTTATTCCTCTTGTCTAGATTTATTTGATCATCTGATTTGTCATTCATTCATTCATTCATTCATTCATTCATTGTTTAGTTGAACTATCAATATCCTGGCCTTGACGATCCAATGCTGCTGATGCTGATGCTAAATACGTACTGGTCCCTGCTGCTGCATTGTACCAATGCTACGTCCAAAATCTCCCTTTTTTCTTTTTTTGAATAATGATTGAGTCGAAGAAGTTATAGCTTAAGAGGGCTCTCTGTTATGTTTTCTAGCTTGTTCCTCTTGTTTAGTTGAACTGTTTTGATTTGCTTCATTCATTCATTCATTAATTAACTCTTGTTTTCAGAAAAAAATTAACAAATATTCAGAGGTGGCTCAACGCAACAATTACTTATTCCAACCTATTATCTTTGAAGCAA
>VKHH01005965.1:0-34646 GCA_015144975.1 Epipyxis sp. PR26KG | reverse complement strand
TTGATAGTTCAGTTCGTAGAGAAGTAATCTCTTAGTAGTAATCCTTTAGATTTCCTCAGAGTCGCTATCTGATCAATTTAGATAAGATCTACGACTAAGACGAAAGGAACCTCGCCTTTCAAATAGCAACAGTATTATAACATACTCTTTCTATATTAACAATTAGCGATGGAGTCAACTGTTGGAATAGTTTCTGCATTATCAGTATGTAAGTTACGTATGTCGATCCATATATTAGTGATGAATCCATATATCCACGTACCATATTATCAACTACAAAAATTGTTATTCTAACAACGACCAAAAATTAATGAATATTACAATTGTTAATGATTCATAGCCCCAATAATCACAATTGTGGACAGGGCAATAACATCAAATGCCAGTGGCTTGGAACCGCTTTTACCTTCTCTAATGAATGGCTTTAAACAACTTCTGTTCAAACCAGCAACTTTCTTTAAGCAACCATCATTCCTTTTGATTTGGGGAGTTTTTTCTGGTACGTACGTTGCAGGAAATTCAATCGAAGCATTATGTGAAAGAAATGGGAGAGAAGCTTTCACTCCTAAATTCGCGGGTGTATCGATAGTTAATGTCACGCTAAGTGTATTAAAAGACAAAGCATTTGCAACTATGTTCAGTGCTGGTCCACCAAAATTGATGGCACTCCCAAGCTACTTTCTATTTGGTACCCGCGGTAGTATGACTATGCTCGCAACATTTTCGCTTCCTCCTGTCATATCGTCCAAGTTGCAAAAAGACTTCGACATGAACCAAGTCAAAGCAGATACAACGGCTCAATTATTGTCTCCCATCTCGATGCAGATTTTATCAACTCCTTTGCATCTTCTTGGTCTTGACATTTATAATCGCTCAAACATTCCAACTGGAGGACAATCAAGACTAGAGTTCATTCGAAATGAATACTTGAAAACTACTCTTGCACGTATTTCTCGAATATTTCCAGCTTACGGGATTGGTGGAGTAATAAATAAAGAACTAAGAAATATCGGGTTCGATTATTTACAGAGTTTTTATCACTCACGTTACAATAAATTGAATGCTTAAGTCACGTAATTGACTTCTTTTTTGACCCTTTTTAAAGCATTATTATACAAAATTGAATAATATTATTTAATTTTTTATGTTAATTTGCCGTAACAAATCATATTTGACTTTCTTGCTGATTATTTTGTCAGTACACTATTGTCTATCAATCTTGCACATCAAACTATCTATTTTGATAGGTGAGGTTATTCTACTTAGTGATTTGATAATGTTTGATGTAATGTTTAAGCAACACCAGTAATAAGAAATATAAATAAGCAACAAATCAGGTAAATAGGAATAATTGAAAAATAGGGCTTTCTTTCATATGTTTTTTAGCTTTTTCCTCTAGTTAAGATTTTAATTAATGCAGTTATTATAATTTCATTCATTGAAAAACCGAAACTGTCCAACAACAAAGTTATATTTTATATTTAATATATATACAAAAACTAACTTTGCTACTATAATTTAATTATAAATCCTAATAAATCCTGGAATCCTCTAAAAAACTTGAAATATATAAACATCACGCTATCAATAATCAAGTTACGATCTATAATTCTATAATTCTTTTACTCCTATCTCCTATTTAATTAAATCAGTTCGGTAAATCTGAATATTTAATATTACATTAAGTATGAATGCTATAACGCCAACAAAAACTTCTATGCAAACAGGAAACAGCAGAAGAGAAGATTACCTGGAATAGTGCGATTGTTCAATTATTATTCGCAGTTGTATATGAATATTAAGTAATATTTCATATACAGTAATACAGTAATATAATATTCACGTAATAAAAAGTAAAGTAGTAAAGCCATAAAACCCACTATACATTATTTCTTGATATTCTTAATTCTATGTTATTAATTACAGCTAGCAGTACTGCAAATACTTTTATTAGAAAATAATTTGCTTAAATCCTTTTAAATAGTAAACAATTAGTTATCGTTCATATGTTGTTGTATAATAGGTTTTAATAAATATCGATTAGCACCTTCATAATTCATACAATGTCTTCAATATTGGATGTTGGTGATGAAATTCCCAATTTCAATCTTGATTCACAAGTAGGTCGAATATCATATCGTGATATCATTGACGGTAAATGGAGTATATTGGTTACATTTGGATCATCATTTGATCCTGTCGCAACAACAGATTTGGGAATGTTAAGTAAACTATCAGATGAGTTTGAAGCAAGAAATATTTTACTCTTAGCTGTCGGAGATGATACAGGTTTGAAAACATATTTCATCATTTTTATTGAATTATTATATTTTTATATCACATAAATATATAAATATCATATTTATGAAATATTTATGTAGTTCCTAATTATCGAAAATGGATAAAAGATATTGAAGAACTTCAAACAGTTAAGATGGAAATTCCACTTTTATCTGATACAGATTGTACTGTATTGAAAACGGTACGTTAATAATTTAAATGTATTGCTACTGTTTTTTCTTATAATTCTTAATGTAATAATAACAATGTAAAATTTATAATATTGTATTTTTACATATTTATTGAACCCTTCCATTCTTTTAATTAAGCATATCCTCATCAATTTTTCAAAATATATGAAATATTTTAAATTTGTTTTATTATTCTTCTTAATAATAATAACAATAATAATAATAACAATAATAATAATAATAATAATAATGATAATAAAAATAATAATAATAATAATGAATTAAGTATTTATCTGCTAACTCACATTTTCTTCAGTTTATTTTCCTCTGCTATATCGTGTGTATACTATCAATTATTTGGAAGTTCTTATTTATGATTGTTATATTATGAAAATAATACTACAAATTCGATAAAAACATTTATTCCCATAATTATTGTGATCATTTGCTTAGTTTGGATGTGCACGTGAAAATCTCCTAACAAAACAAGCCAAACCAGTTAGCTTTGGTGTATTCATCATTGATATGGATAAGCGAATTAGATCCTCTATGAGATGTAGTCCATTAATTGGTATGTTTATAACTATTATATATGCTAAATTATTAAATCAAAATATCGAAAATTAATATTTCAAAAGAATTTTGTTATTAAGTATTATCATTTTATGGTGCACATATACCAACATTTATGAGACCACATTATTGAAAATGAAACTTGAGCTTTTCATTAAATATTTTAATAATATTATTTTATATTATTAATAATGCATTCCCTTAATATTTTGAATAAATTTTAGTTATAGAAATAATATAAATAAATATATTATTTGCATTCATTAGGAAGGAATTGGTATGAAGTTTTGCGTCAATTTGATGCTTTGACTTTAACGTCATATCATAATGTGATTTGTCCTGCTAATTGGGGCCAAGGACAAGAGTTAATGTTAAGGAAAGACATCAGTCCAGAAGAAGCTGCAGCATATCGTTATGTTGAGATAAAACCTTGGTTCAGATTGACCCCTTGCCCTGAACTGTGATATTATTTTATTTATATTATATGCATTTATTTATTATCATTATTATTATAATTAAGATGTTATTATTATTATTAATTTCTAAGCTTGAAACAAAAGTTTTCGCTTTTTTTATTCAATTCATTGATAAAAACGATATTTGTTTGTATCATAAATCAAGTTTTTACAATGGCATTAAAAACCACTCTGTGTTGATGTGATATCATAATAACTATAAACAATACTTTTGATGAATGAATTGAATGAAAAGTAAAATCTTGTTGTTAAATTTGCTCTGGAGCGAAATTCATACTACCGTAAGAATTTAAGGTGATTTATCAATTCATTCAATTGTGTTTCATTCAATTCATCAATTTAAAACAATCATTTATATGAAATAATAATTCTTGTTTTTAAAGATGACATTAAGATATTATTATAATTTAAACCACTCTACATTGGTTAGATAATATAATCATAATAAATAATAACCATAAATAATTACTACTTTTTGATGAATGAATTGAATGAAAAGAAAAAATCTGTTCGTACAAATTTTACTCAACACTTTTTTTCCCTTTCACAATTGTGGAATTTACAAAAATAAGTAATAAAACATTTAATCGTCTAAAGCTGCTATTTTTTATTTATATTAATTTAAAAATTAAAAGTTTCATATAATATACAATTTTAATGAATGAATGAACAGTTACAGATATAGGTTGGAATGATTAATTCGAGGGTATCATAATAAAATAACTTCATAATTGACACATAATCAAATATTATTGCCATCAAATGATATATCTTGCGAAGAATAATGATTTATACTTGAATTTGTATCATTTTTCCGACTTTCCACTGACGAACCGGATACATAATCATCATTATGATTAACAGTATGTCGTGATTTATAGCTTGTGCTATAACTATTTCCTCCTGTTTGATCCTTGGATAATGAAGTACTTTTCTCATCACCTGAAAAAGGATCACGTGGAGTTTGAGAAGAAAAGTCATTCATTCGATCTTCTGACATATCATCATAATATGACCGCCCATCAGGATCTCTCCGTTGAAGATCATCATCCGGATCCGGATAGTTAGTTTGTGAATCATAATCTGAAAATCCAATGGAATCTTCTGCAATCGACCTTCCATCCATTGTTTGGCTATAATAGCCATGTGTGTCACTTTCTCCCCACGAATTAAGTGAATTATTTCCATCATCATATAATATAGATTCATCCAATGGTGTATGTCCACGTGGATTAATAAATCTAGAAGGGACACTTTCACTTAAACTATGAATATCCTGATCATCATAGAAATCATCATCATGGTCATATTGACCACTATTATTGTCCAAATAACTTCTTGTCCCTACAGAATGTCCATTTCGGCTTGAATTTTCTGCACTGATTGGACGATCAATACTAACAAAACTACCACTGTGAATGCTATCATCTCGACTGTAGACTGATGTACTAGGCTCATAACTCATAACTTCATTATCAAAACTTTTTGTTTTCTTCATATAACCAACAGATGATTTCTCATCACTTGATCCAATAGATTTCTCATCTTCGATGACTTGACTTCCATCTAATAATTTACTAAACCTTTGTACCCATGGATGAGACATCGAAAATGATATCTTTCGACAATAATCTAAAAATTCTTTCACTTCATTTGTATTATATAAACTAAATGAACTAATACTATGATCATCAGATATAATACTAGTATTATCAACTGAAGAGTTTGTCATACACATAGACAAGTTCGCTTTAGCATACATAGTTAAAGGATGATTTGTAGTTAATGTCTCTTCTAAAGCTGGTATAACATTTGTAATTAATACATTATGAGATTGTTCGAAATTTTGCATATCAATTAATAATATTGCAAAATGTGTAATACATTCAATTACTTCAAAACTATTTTCACCAGTTGTGATTTTAAATAATTTAATTGCTTCTGTAAAACATTGTATTGATTTATCATAATTTTGTTGTAAACGATAGCATTCTCCAAGACTTGATAATGCTGTAGCATATAAAGCACTTGTTTCTCCCACAATTGGTAATAATTTATTAATAATTAATAAATGTTTTTTTTCTGATGAAGAATATTTATTATTATCACATTCTATTTGAGCATATAATAATTGAGATGTTAATAATAAAATATTATCACCAATTGGAATATTTTTCATGTTTTCATTACATATTTTTAGTGATAATTCACATAAATTATAAGCATCTTTATAAAATCCCGGTATACGGTAATTAGTAGATGATTCAATCATTATTGAGATGGTAATAGGATGAGAATCAGTTGTTATTTCATGCATCATCGACATACTTGATGTAAATAATGTATTTGCATCAGCATAATTACCTTTATTTCGACAATTAATTCCAAGAAAACTAATACCCATTGCAACATAAATACATTTACTTCCTAATAAAGCTCTTAAATTTTTAATTGAATTTTTTAATAATTCTTTATTATTCCCACTATTACAAAATAGTTTTAGATTTGCATGTGCTAAATGTAACTTTGTTAATTCATTATCAGCATGTATTTCTATATCATTTCCAAAAAGTGGTAATAATAATTCACGTAATTCTAAACATCTTTTCATATGATGAATCCCTTCTAAAATAGAACCTCTTGCTAAAGCATTAATTCCAAGGTTAAATAATGAATGATTACGATCACGATGTAATTCAATCACAAATAATTCTTGTCTGATTTTATAAGCATTTTGATGATAATTCAAACCAATTACAGGGTAACCATATAATGTATATAATTCACCTAATCCATTCAAACTATCTGCTATTAAATAATGATTAGAATGGAATAAAGTCTCTCGAATAGTAAGGGATTGTTTAAAAAATAAATCAGATTTATTAAAATCACCTTGAATTGAGTAGATTAGACCTAAATTATGTAATGTTTCTGCTATATGAGGATGATTATTAGGATAAATTTCACGATTTATTAATAAACTTTCTTCTGCTAATTCAATTGCTTGTTCAAAATCACCTTTAATTATTAATAAATTAGTGATATTATTTAATACTTTTGCAACTAAAGGATGTTTATTATGTAAGATTTGTTTTCTTTTTTCAAGTAATTCTTGATACATTGTTAATGATACACCATATTTCCCTTTCATTTCTAATGATAATATTAAACTTGAAACAAATCGACATTGAGTATCAAAATTTGATATACCAATTCCTTTATTTTGTTTTAATCTTTCTTGTGTACGATTAATATATTCATGTGATTTATAATATTGACCAGTAATATAATACAAATCAATGAATCCAATTAGAATATTCGAATGCAAATTATAAATATCATGTTGATTTTCATTTGATATTGAATTTATTTTTATTTTTTCTAATAAATCTTCAACTTCAGATAATGCCTATAATAATATATATTATTTTTATAAATTAATTTTGATTTGAAGAAACTGTTTTTGCTGATATCTTAATAATAATTATTAAGATTATATATAATATATATATACATTATTTATAAAAAAATGATAGAATAATAAAATTATGATAATTATTTGAGGGTAATATTAATAAACGAAGCTTGTTGTCCAAAAATTATACTGGTCAATGGTTACATACACAAATATTGCTACATATTATGTATATTGTGAATTTTAAAAATCCAAAAGTTGGAAATGAAACTTGCAGCATTACACATATGCATACATTGATTAATATTATTTTTGGACAAAGAGATGTCTTTTTTCTCCTGTCCTTTGTTTAGCTCATATTGTACATTTTATTCTATTTTGTCAACAAGCAACCTCTCTTTGAGAGCATTTGATAAGTTCATTCCCAACAGAGAGGTATATAAGAATATTGAGAATGAATATTAGAATAATGTTGCATAAAGTACAAATAAATTAAAGGATGACCTTCTTGACTTGATGCAATAGGTTGGTGTCAAATTTGAAATAGAAGGACTCCAATAGAAAATGGAAGGAGTCGGAGAAAATCCAACTAAAGTTGGCAGTCTACCATACTGTTATTATGGGACGGAGGGGGTAATAAGATTCATATAATGTGTATTTAGAATAATATAATAATACTCACCTGACTCAATATTACACCTGCTTCATTAAATAATGCAAGAGTTCTATAATATTCTGACAAATAATATTTCACTTCCACCAAATAAAAACTATTTTCATCAAATAAAATCGATCTTTTTTCATACACAGAGTCATAAAGTAATTTAGCATCATTATAATATGCTTGCTGATAACAATTATTTGCTGAAATTAAGTCAATATTTGACAATAATAATAAATATTCACGATTATTTTTAGCGGATAACGGTAATTCGTCCATGATACTATGGCACTGGTCAAGTAAACCATTTGATTCAGCATAATTCGCATTGTTTTGTTTGATGAGCGCTTCATTGAGTTTTTCCTCAATTAGAGTTTTACTATTTAAATTAAATGATAAGTTTTCTTTATCGGAAGTGAATTGTTCATTAATATCTTCCATTTTCGGTACATCTGCTAGCACTTCATTATCTTTATTTTCATCCATTTTTTCATCCATCATATCATCATTTACTAATAATTCGTTTGAATCGATTGGATTTATTAATTCAGGTGATTTTGCACGAGCAAGTTCGATGGCTTGATCCATCATTTTGTTCACAAATTGACTGACTGATGTTCCTAAATTGAATCCAACTATACCAGAGTCCTCACTGAATGAAACCATGGATGAAATAACAGATTCTGAATCACTTCTTGCTGCTAAACCATAAGCAATAAATGGTAGTATTTGTTCAATCGCACAAGATGTGACATTCTCCACAAGCTCAAATGTGATTTTTTTGATAATATTTTCTGATAATTCATCGATGAGAATATTCTTATCATCTTCTTCAGGCTTCATTTCATCATCATTTATTGGATTGTCTTGTGGCTCAGTAGGTATAATGGTGTTATCTTCATCATCATGAAACTCTTCGAGGTATTGTTTATCATCATCATGATCATCTTCATCCAGCTGGGGCTCTGGTATCGGTAAAGGTACAGGAGTCGGTATATTTGAATCTTCTTCCGGAGGATGTAAATCATTTTCATTTTCATATTCATCGAAATCAGCATCATCATAACTGTTATTATGATCATCATTTTCAACCACTTTAATTTGTTTTTCCATTTCTAATAAATCATTTCTTATTTTTTCATTTTCAATTTCAATCGCGATTAATATTGCTTCCATTTGACACTCATCAACAGCAAAGTCTAATAGATCTGAAATAATATTATCAAATGTCAATTTTACAGCTGCTTTTGCTGCAGGAACAGCACCAATTCGTTTTCTTTTCGGAATGTTTCTTTGTATGACAATTACAGCATCATTTTGACGCCGAGAAGTTAATTTATTTGTAAACATTTTCTTCACCCTACAATAACATTAAGAAAAACCAATTATTTTGATTAATATTGATCTATAAGAGTGATAATATATTTACGCAATGATAATTTTATTATAGTAACTTACTTTTGTTTGGCCACATATTTTCGATATTGAGATTGTAGATCACCAGCCATATTATTACGTCTCACTGAATCCATATTACGTAGAAAATTCTTTGTTTTCATGAAACGTACTGCTTTAGTAATTCTTCTTGCAGCACGATCAATTTTCTCTTGGCGTTTCAAAGTAACGATAACTTGTGCTCTTCTTTTTGCAGTAATCATTTGAAAGAATCGTTGAATCCTGAATGCGGCGGCATTATCGATACGGTTTTTACGTTTTGAAGCTTTACTTCGAGCTTCAAGATTTAATCCATCAATTGGTTTTAATTTCAAGATAACTGCCATATCACATAGTTCATCCAATATGTCTAATTGAGACAAAACTGATATCTTTTTCTTTTTAGGTTTATAGGTAGCTCGTCCAGGCCTTTTTTGATAACCACGAAACAAACTTTGAATCTTTATTACAGCTTTATTACGAATATCTTCTTTAAATTTTTTATCAATAATTAAATTTTCAAAGAATTTTATGCGATCTTTCAATAGTTCTGAACTCTTCTTCTGTCTTATTTCCACCAATTTATAATTTTGATTTTTGGTAGCTCCGCGACTCAAATCAGGAACAGCAAGTCGCTCATACGGTAGTGATACATCTAAAGCTTTAAATTTTAGAGGTACTTTACTTGGTTCAAATTCCCTGCTTGTATTCGTTGTGCAGAGGATGTCGCAAGTAGTTGTTCTCACTGAAGTAGAGTATTGCACGGAGCTGAATGGATAAGGAGAAAATGTCGGAATCATTTGAGAACCTACGCTTGTTTCATACATCAATACAGCTGAAAGCTTCAGTATCACAACATCCTAAAATACTAAATCTAATAAAAAAAAGTAAAAAAACGAAACGCTTTTTTAGAGATTCATTCATTTTACAATATTCTACTGTATATATTAATAATTTGTTGATTAACTACTTTCGACGATCAATTTCTAGCTGTAACCCTTTATTAGATAATGGAGATAAATAGTGACACATATTATCACTTTACGATATGATACGATTAGGAATTCGTTAGATGCGAATTATCTCTAATAATGTAAAAACGGTTAATTGTCGGGACGCACTTGCGACAATTTACACTCAAAAACATCGCAATCAAACATGCTATTCGCAAAACCCAACAAAATTCATTAGCCATCATCGCAATATCCATTCCCGCTAAAAAATGATGAATTTTATTTCATTATTTAATCATATTTGGTCAAAATTAGGAATATTCCTATTGCTTCTTGCAAGTCTTCTAAGTTCTACCAACAACTTTCATACTTATTATTCCATTCCATCCTAAATTTCATACTATTGCTTTATTTTTTCACTACTTTTTCATGAATTTCTTATGGGTGATTGTAGTTGTGATGTTGGTATAAATTGTCGCAATCGCAAAAGTCGAAAATAACATCAGTTATCGCAAGTGCGTCCAGACAATTAACCATTCTTTACGTTATAGATTGTTTTGTCCACAGAAGTAAAAATATGCTCATGGACTTGAATACAAATATTTAAATTTCCAGATTTTAAATTTATCATTTTTATAACTCTAACTTTACCAATTAGTACTTAATATTAATAATTTTGAGTATTCTTTAACGTTCGTAAGTTAGGATTGGTGGTTTCTCATATTTTTAATGAAATTCTGATAATAAACATTCATGAATTCAAATAATGCATTAGATAACATTTTGAGGTTTAATACCTAGAATGATTTTCACTCGAATTTCATTTGAACTTAAAATCAATGTGCAGTATGGAACAGAAGAAAGTTAAGTTTTTTAAGCAAATATAATATTTATCAACATACAATAATACATTCCAATAGGCTTATAAAATGGTTTTTATACAGAGGTTTCTGCTATTAAAGTTCTAATTGTACTATCAGATAAATTCAAGCGTATGAAATCCACTTTATTAGAATCAGATTTCATTATAATAATTTGATGATCAATAAATTCTCGAACAAGTGAATATAATTCGGAATTATTTATTGAGACACATCTCCTCAAACAAATCTGAAATAGATCCACCATTGAAATAAATCCATCATAATCATCCACAATAACTGCTTCTTTATTTGATTTAGTTTTCTTAGTTTGCTTCGAATTCTGATTTGCAGTTTTTTTATTTTCTATTTCATCAAGTTTTTTGCAATGGTAATCACATAAAATTTGCAAAACTTCATGATGCTTTGGGGTCAAACTTCGTAGTACATAATCTAATGCTCGATTAGCTTCAGAAATTTCATAATTCGGTTTATCAGTTAAAACCATGGAGAAATTTTGTGGTAATAGACAGTCATTAGAATAAGTTGGAACATGTTGAAATGACCAATTAAATGATTGTACCATTGATGAAGTCCATAATAATGGCATATTCAAATGTTCCATCGTGCAAATTATTGAAACTGAAGCACAGCTTGCTAGAATAGATAGACATAACTGGCTCTCATTAGAAGACAATGAAGAACCACTAATATCATTGATTACTATGAATAGCTTTGTTTGGGCATGAGCATATCTTCCACCCCATTCTAATAATATATCAGATGATGATTTATTCGTTCGCAGCTTCTTGTCATTATACATTATTGATTCATTTGTTGAATAATCTAGTTTTGCATCAAATGACTGATTTTCCATTGAAACTTCTGTATTCATATAATAACCAGTCGTCGAATTTTCAATAATTTCTGATTCGCCACTTCCATCCATTTTATCGCTCATTGAATGATATTTATGATATTTTGTATTTTTTCCTCTTCCATAATGTGAATCAATAAGATCTAAGATTAAATGTCAACAATAGTTAAAATAATTCTTTGAAAGAATTCTAATTTCAACAAAATTTTCGCGTTCAAAATACATATCATAATAATTTTGTCGTCAAATAAAGTAAACAATCCAGGAATTAATTTACTATAACAAATTCTTTATCTAACAGTTAATAATTAGTATATGATAAATATATACCAGCATATGGTATATTTAAAATGTATACCTGTAAGATACTGACAATAATATACCAAATTGGTACCCCTCGAATTTAAATCCTTTTGATGCAAAACATTGGTTGTAATCAAATCCAGTAAGGATTTAATAGTTTTGTTTGGTCTTGTTGTGGCGTTATTATCATCATCTGTGCTTCCTTCCACGTAGATAACATCTTCGTTATTCAAAAATCGAGTAGCAAATTTTTTAAGAAGTTTATTTTTACTTCCAACACCATATAATAGTAAATTTAAACCGGTGATTAGAGACCATAGCCATTGACGTCCGTTACTGTCTATGTATCGATCTGTTAAATCTTGATCAATATTGTCAAACTTGCGATATTTTTGCTCGAAAGAATGCAAATATGGTATATCTTCAACAGGAACTAGCCATTCGTGATGATTTTCATATTTTTTAATATTATTACGAATTCCTTGGGAGTTGGTTCCTTTCAGTGTTCTAAAGTAAGATTTTGCACCTGGTATCACATCCTCTTGTGATATCATATTTAAATCATTAATTTTATCTAATTCATCGTCTTGATTTAATTTAGATTTTTTGGGTCTTTGAGGTATAACTTTGCCATTTTCATCCCGTTCATCATCATCTGAAGCTAGAGAACTTCGCTTGCTTTTAGTGATTCTCCTTTTACTACCTTTAGCATTTTGAGCTATCGGTCTGGACATCTATAAGAGATTAGAGTAAAAATAGGACAGTAGTCTGATATGCACGTAGGGCAGTAACTTGATATATACGATGAGGTGCTGTAAATTATTTTAATTTAAACAAGAAAATAATATATAAATATTTAATAAAATCACTTTAAAAAATTAAAAACCTTGGATTTAAAAAAAATATATGATGCCAATAACGAAAGTCGTTGAATCAATTATAGCAGTATAGAATAATTACAACAATACAGCAATACTGGAATAATAATAACTACAGTATAATAACATAATATTTTAATAATAACATATATATATTTGTGAGGTGGAAAAACGGAAAAAGTCATATAACTCCCGGCGGCGAAAAAAGAAGATGATGTGCCGGATCTGGGATCATAGTAACTTTAAATCGCTTTAACTTTTAAAATCTGAGACTAACTTTCAGACAGATTAATCGTATTTTATCTTAAGTAAGCTTATTTTCGCTTTGCTCTTTGTTAGTGATTTGTGTAAAAATTTATAATTAAGACAGAACACCTTTGTTCAACTTGTCAACTTTAGTATTTTCAATATAAGGATAATATAAGATATACTGTACAGTAAGTCATGGCTGAAAAGGATAATTCCGATAATGTTATAAAGGCGCAGCAATATCAACTGACTTTGATATCAATGATCAGAGTAGAAGTGGAAAATATTGAAAATTCAGTTAAACATAAGTTGATTTTGAATAATGATATTATATCGAGTGGTGACAATAATCATACAATTGATTTTAATATTTCTAAAGATTTATTGAATCTACTTCAAGATTTGACGGTTTCACTTACGAAGGATAAGTTGCATTTGCCATCAGCCATTATAAATGCAGAAAATGGGATAGATTTAGCTAAGCAGTTCCAACATGAAGTAAATGTTCACGACAACAAACATTGCCACTCTATTTCTAATAAACGAGCGGCCGTTTATGATAATCAAGATATAACTTCAACTCCAAATATTTCACTGATATATCCAAAAAGTCCAGAAATTATCTTATTATTAACTAATGCTGTGAACCAGAATCGATTATTTCGTAATTTCAATACAAAGGAATGTCAACTAATTGTGGAAGCCTTTCAACCATATAAACCTGTGCTTGACGAAATTATCATCAAACAAGGTGATGATGGTGAATTTTTCTATATTATTGAAAATGGTAGATTTGATGTTTATCTGGAGAGTAACGTAAAAGTTGGTAACATTCCAGATAGAAGTAGTTCAGCCGTTGAGGCAAGAAAACATATTGGAAGGTCTTTGATTCGAGGTGGGATTTGATAATTGACGTGTAATTGATAATTAATTGTGTAAATAATAATTAAGGATTTTATAACAATTATATTATTTTTATTATAGGTGATAGTTTTGGTGAATTGGCTTTAATGTACAATACTCCGCGTACTGCCACTGTAATATGCAGTGAATCTGACACTGGCGCATTATGGAGAATCGATCGTCATACATATCGTTCTATTGTGACATATTATAATAAAATATTGTTGAATGAAATGAAATTATTCATTTCTCAAGTTACCGTTTTAAATCGTAAATTATGTGAAGTTTTAACTGAACACGAAATAAATAAATTAGTCAATTTATTAGAATATGAAGAATATAAAAGTAATGATGTAATCATTCGTCAATCTCAGGTGGGGAATTATTTCTATATAATTAGTGAAGGAGAAGTTGAAGTATGGCAACACAAAACTGATGAAATTCAATCAAAATCGAATCCACATGGAGAATTATTAACAGTTTTAACAAAAGGTGATTATTTTGGAGAAAAAGCTTTATTGGAAGATGATGTTCGAAGGGCCTCCTGTGTTGCAAAAGGAAAAGTAATTTGTTTGTCACTATCAAGAGACGATTTCATTGCTATGATTGGAACATGGAAATCTTTGACAGAACATACTGATAAGCATAATATTTTGGATTCGTTTGATCAAAATAAATCTGAAGTAATAGATAAAGTTTCTAAAAATATCATCACATTAGATGACTTGGAAGTATTATCAACATTAGGTGTTGGTGCTTTTGGTAAAGTTAAGTTAGTAAGATCAAAAACAAATTCTTCTGAATTATATGCTTTGAAATGCCAATCGAAATCATTTATTATAGCACAAAAGTTAGAAAATACTGTATTAACTGAAATGTCAATGATGGCTATGGTAAATCATCCGTTTGTAGTAAAATTAAACGCGTCCTTACAAGATACGAAGTACATTTATTTTGTTTTGGAATTATTACCTGGTGGTGAATTTTTCACATACCTTCAAACCGCTGGAATATTAGATGAAGATCAGTCTAAATTCTATTCTGCATGTGTTATATGTGCATTTGAGGCATTGCATTCAAAAAATATTGCATATCGGGATTTAAAACCAGAAAATATGGTAGGTATTTTGTTTCATACGGTCCCTTAGAAACTATAATTGATCATATGCATGTAATATAAATCATAAACTTGACTCTATAATTATTCTTTGCGATACATTTTAGGTTTTAGATGCTCAAGGATATGTTAAACTAGTTGATTTAGGGTTAGCTAAACAAATTTTGGAAGGAAGCACATGGTTAGTTATTTATATAATCATATTTTCTGTTTGTCATTTGGTAATTAAGTCAATAATGGACATGAATTTGATTTATTAAATTAATTTTTGACAGGACAATGTGTGGAACACCAGAGTATTTAGCGCCTGAAATAATTTTAAATAAAGGTCATGACTGGGCTGTCGATTATTGGGCTTTGGTACTATAATTATTTTATTTTCAATTTCTCATTTGCAAAGTTATTTATATTTCTAAATGATTATAACATTCAGTTTCATCAATTAATTACTAATATTAATATTTAATTTAAGGGAGTACTAATATTTGAACTGCTTCATGGGTGGTCACCATTTCATGACGATGATCCAATGAAAGTGTAAGTATTATTTTGTTGGATATGAAGTTGATAAAAATTATAGAAGTTATATTATTTTATTATTTTTGATTTATATATATTAAAAATAATTATGATAATTTATTTTTTCAAATAAATTAATTAATAATAAATATAATAATATAGTAAATAATATTTGAATTATGTGTTTATTTAGATATCAAAAGATTATTTCTGTTCGAAATAAAGTTGTTTATCCAGAGTCATTTAGTGATTCACTCATAGATTTTCTATCAAAATTATTACAAAAGAATCCTTCGAAACGATTGGGTAATATGAAAGGAGGAGTCGGTGATATTATCAAGCACAAATGGTTTGGATCACTTGACTGGGAGGGGCTTTATAGTTTCTCAATTGATCCTCCATTTCGTCCTAATATGCAAAATTTTGATGATCAACTGAAAAATATGGATCAGCTTAACAAGGATGGTATCGATGAAGATGAAATGAAGGTAAAATACGATAATATAAAATAGAGATAAATTATTTGAAATATAATAATTCATAATAAAATGATGAGCATAATTTATATTTTGGTTTGATAATAAAGCGGTTATGATTGAACAAGAATTGACTAAATTACACATGTCAATATTATTGATAATACGAAATGTATAATAATATAATGTTTTGTATCGAAATTCACATAAAAATAATGTACAAATTGTATTACATTGATTATTATTATTATTATTCATTCTATGTTGATATATTCTAGGTTGAAGAGAGTAATTGGATTGCACAACTTATTTGAAAGTTTTGAGTGTTTATTATACTTGATGCTGGGATGGATGTTTTTTATTATTATTTGAATATAAACCATAAGTAAGATGTGTATTGTGAATTCGTTTATACTATGGGATTATATTGATTGAATCATATTTGTACATAAAATCAATTATTTTCCTTGAATTTCGAATTAACAACCATTAACAAATCGATGACTTGTATTTTTTTTACACTAAGATCGCTGTTATAATATTTGTTTTATATAAATAATCTATAAACTGATATATATATTTATGATCATAATTTAATTATTCCAATAATATTTTCATAATAAGCTATCCGAGTTTAAACTAACATTTAATTCTTTTGAATATCATATCATAAATCAAGTTCAATAATTATTTCTCAATAATCTTTTATGTTATTATTAATATACAAAATATTGTCAATAAACATAATTGTTTTTATGACTTAATTCTTTATTCATAAAACAAGTTCAATTATTATCAAAGCGTTATAACAATTGAGTCATGATAAGTATTTTGAGGTGTAAGTGTAAATGGAGTGTATTGAGCATCTTATTGCTTTGGCTACAGAAAATTGATGCAAATTGACCTTATATAAGAATCATTTATTTCGATCTGCACAATTTATAAAAAATGAATTACTTTAAAAAAGAATTATGTAAATTGAATATTTGTTAATAAAAAATTATAAGTCACGTAATTTGCAGATTATTTTGAGTAAATCCATAATATGGAACATACGAAAATTAATGTATAACAGTTAAGTGGAAGAATAAAGGAAGGATAAAACTGGGATCAAATAAATAAATATTTTTATATTATTCAGAATACTATCATATAAAAACTGAAATAAAATCATGTAAAAACTAATAAGAAAATATGAAGATAACTTAGCAGTTCACAACATGTTATGAACCATTTATCAAAGTTATTTATATAATTAAGGAATATAACAATCCGAAAACTATAATTTTCGCATTGATAATTAATAATATAATGATTAATATATCTATTTCAATAATGTAATAGCTAAAATTTAAATGTATTATAATTCCAAGGGTGTAAAGAATTGTTTTGAGGCAAAGAGAGAGTTAATCTGATATGAAAGTAAAATACATACAAGTTAAGAATAATGAATTATTGGCAGCAAATCTTCTTCATCTTGAAATGGTTGATATAGTATCATTATAGCTTGTTCAGTTGATATTTGATTATCATAATTGCATAGAACTATTTTAATTTCATTCAATGCAGCTGCTTTAAAAATACAATAATCACAGGGTTTCCAATAAAGTTCATTGCTTATACCCTTCTCATCCAATTCTGCGCGTGTTGGAATTAACAACACATTTACAATACAGCTAAATTTCACTGATTTTAGTTGCCGATGTTTTGTTGAGCGTCGTTGATCAGATTTGTTAAACCTTTTGATGACATGTTCCAATAGAAATAGAGGCTTTTTCTCATCCAACAAAGTGCTATCACAATCATCCGATACGCTGTTCGATTCGCTGGTTGTGTAACAACTTGCTATGCTTGAACATGAATTCGAGTTGTTCAAGGAACACATTACTTCATCTGCATGATTTCGATCATTCCTTAAATGTTTGAACGAATCTAAATAATCTTGATTTGAGTGAAAATTCAAATCACTTTGTTCATACAATCCATTACAAGCATGATGTCTTGGAATTGGTATGGTTTTTCGCCACATTTGTCTACGATTTAACATTTTTCAGAAATTTTACAACGAAAAGTGATGGCAACGCAAAATATTACTGTACAGTATAACAGTAACAAAACTATCCTATTTAGATCACCCAAAAAATTCAATTAAGTTATTTGGGTTTCTGCTGAAAGGCTGAAAGGCTGAAAGTCTGATATAAATATACAAATTAGTAAGTGGATTATTTTATGTATTGTATCTAAATAACAATTTCCAATTTTGCTATCCCTATTCAAAGATAAACAATTTTATTACAAATAATTTGGTGAAGTTTTTATTACAGTATTTATAGGGAATAGGGATAAAATAAAGTTATACGAAATTATAAAAGAAAGCTTTATTTACCCCCCCCAATAATAAATGAACCGGACATGTTGAAGAAGGAAGAAACGGTGGAAGGTTTTAGGTAAATGGTGAACAGCAAAGCTAGCTATCTTAATTTAGGGTTAGAATTTTATACAAAACAAACTTATATGGTGAGTTATAAAACAACAAATAATATACATTGAAACTTTTCAAAAAATCTAAAGTAACTTACAGTATGTATACAATCTGAGCGATTTTTTGTACTGAGAATGGAGATGAGATTTGAGATACGAAATATGCGGGGAGCGAGACTACAGTACACCTAATGAATATATTCGTAAGATATTCGATAATTCTATTAAGAAAATGATTGAAAGACTCCAATACATTTGAATTCTTGAATTCTTATTGTATGTGTGTTTTTAACGTTTTGCCCAACAAAAAAATGTTCTTTGTTCTTTGGCTTTGAATGAATGAATGAATTTTGTTGACCAAAAGCACTACATAAAAGGGGTGTTCTGATTTCTGTGATTACTATCACATTTTAATACAAACAAAATCAGAACATTATTGACAGCAGCAACTACAGTGCGACAGTACGACTGAGTATTCACATTTGACACAAGGTCAAAGTGAGCTACAACTTTCAAACTAATTAATTAATAGCTAAAGATGATGAGAAGTTCGACCTTTATCATTGATCAATTTCATATCACTGCCAAAATGTACGAATCTAGACCTGCAATACATATTCAATCTGGTGAACAAATTAGTTATCGCATGGTTAGTGAACGAGCTGATTTAATAAGTTATTATGTTCAACACTTCGCAAACTTATGCAGCGACTCAAATATGCTAGTAGCTGTGATGGTTGAACGAAGTCCCGCGTTTATAGTTTCAATTCTTGGTATTTTGAAAGCTGCAGGTGTATTTGTACCTGTGGATCCAACATTTCCACCAGACAGGCAGCAGCACATACTTCAGCATTCTAAATGTGGATTGCTTATTACAGATGGTAAAGGTTATGAGTCTTTGAAAGATGGTGGCGATGATTTACCAACAATTATAGTGGTTGATTTTTATGGCAATGTTATAATATCACCAATTAGTAGAGCGGAGATAAATATTAACAAGACAAAGCTAGAAAACGTGAATCGGGACGATAGTCTTGCATATGTGCTCTATACTTCTGGTTCCACGGGAAAACCCAAAGGAGTTATGGTGAAGAATATTGGAGTGATAAATATAGTAACTTGGTTTGCTGAACGACTAAATATAACTTGTGAGAGTCGAGTAATGGGATTGACGACATTTTGTTTTGATATTTCAGTTTTAGAGATCTTTCTCCCACTTTTGAGAGGTGGAATGGTTGTTTTAGCAGAAAGCTCTTTGCAAAAAAACCCATTTGACTTAATAGAATATATTAAAATAAGCAGAATAACTGTTTTTCAAGCTACTCCTACAACATATGAGATGATGCTAGCTACAGGATGGACTGGCGACTCAACCATCGATTTTTTGGTAAAATCTTTCTACATTTTACTAATAATGTTAATTGAATCTGATTATATTTTCATATAAAATTATTACTTTTCACAATCGTCTATATCAATTCTGCATTTATAAAAAATAATTATTCTAAATACTTTATCCTAGGTTGGCGGCGAAGCATTTCGCCCTTCATTACTTCCATTAGTGAGCAATTCTCGTCAATTGCTGAACGTCTGTAAGTTTTGAATAACTATTGCTAATTCTCTAGTTCATAATAATTGAAATATATTTTTATGCTTACGTTTTAGATGGTCCAACTGAAACCACGATTTGGTCTTCAACGTTCACTGTAACTGATGAATGGGTTGAACGAATAATTTCATCAAATCAAGATATATATTCCGTTTCAATTCCAATTGGTGAACCAATATCCGAGGTTAGCATAATATATAAATTCTATTTGTTTTAAAACTAACATAATTGTTGTCATTCTTTTATCAAAAATGTTTCGTTTTAAGACAACATTTCATCTTGTCAGCGAATCCGAACCATGGCGTGAAGAAATTGAAGAAGGGGAATTATGGATTGGTGGAGTTGGTGTAGCTCGCGGATACTTACACGCTCCAGAACTAACCCAAGAGATACGCAATAAATTTACATAAACTGCGTATCATTTAACTTTTTATGTTTTTGTATACTCCAGCGATTCTTACAAAATCCATTTGCTCCAGGTATGGTTTATCGAACCGGAGACTTAGTAAAGAAAATTGAAGTAATTTCATTTTTGATCTCTGATAACTATTATATGAGACATAATAATATTATCCGTACAACTATACTTATAAGGGTACATATGTGTTCGTCAGAAGACTAGATGATCAAGTGAAGATTGGTGGTTTTCGTATCGAACTACAAGAAATCGAAGCTGTTTATTCACGCCATGAATATGTAGCTCAAGCTTTTGCATTGGTTCGAAATGGAAAGTTATGTTTGTACTTAAAATTTCAAAATGGTTTTGATGATATTGCTGCGGGAGATAAACTTGAAAAAATTCACTCATTTTCAGCCATGTCTTTAACTTATTACATGATACCCAAGTACGTTTAAATACTTTTTCATTAACAAAATATAAATAAAATGTTAATGACATATTTTACAATGATTTCATAGATGTACTGTTGTAGTAGAGACTTTTCCTCAAACGCCAAATGGAAAACTAGACCGCAAAGCACTTCCAGACCCACCATTATTTGATGATGAAATTAAAACAGAAACTGAAGAGATTGCTAATTTACATATCGGATCTATGCCCACAAGATCTAAGCTAGATGAGCAAGAACATCACAACGTAGCTCTTTTAAATCATGTTTGTGGTATTGTGGAAAGTGTTCGTGGTCGTCGGCCAGGTGTGAACACTTCCTTCGCTGCGATGGGAATGGATTCGCTTGGTGCAGTGGTGTTAGTCAAGCGACTTTCTGATGGATTGGATAATCTGAAGATTGAGCAGTCATTTTTGTATTCATCGGGATTGACAGTTCACGATCTGGTTGAAGTGTTACGAGAGCGATTATTAAAAGAGAAAAATACTTTCATAACAAATTTGGAGTATAATTATGAAAGGGAAAGAGATTTGGAAGAAAATACTAAAAGAAAAAATAATTCTTTGGATTTATCAAATGAGAATGATGATGAAGAAATGGATTTTTTACCATGCAAATTCAATTCTCATTTCGAGGCTCTGCTAGGAAGAAATGTTGACTTCATTCTTGGCTTAAGAGGATTCTATGCCTTTATGGTATTATGGGATCACTATCACGGTGAAGATTCACTTACCAGTTCTTCTTGGGCTGTGGATACAGGACTATTCGTGTTGATTTCAGGATTAACTACTTCATTTCAACTTCGTATAGCTCCAAAAGTAATATCAACACCAAATGGAGTGACATTACTTCCACTCCAACCATTCAAACCTTTTCATTTTTTAATATCAAGAGCAATTGGTATATTTCCTGTGCTTTGGATTGGTATCATCATTTCTATTCCTTTCTGGTTAGATCAAGCGAAGTATCAAAAGTCAACTGGACACTTCAGTGCAATTGAAGAAGGAATTTGTGCTCCACTGTATGTGATTGGTTTCCAATCTTGGGTACGTCCTCAATGTCATCATACTGGTCCAAATCATCTCGTTTTTGTTTTTGGGAGTATTATATTAAATGTTTTCATCATCTATTCAATCGGTAAATTCATTTGGAGTCGTTATCAACTATCTAAATTTAAGATATTTTCGACTGATCATTTTGATTCAAATGAACCTAAATCTGTTTCAAACTACCAAAAGTTGATGATTATGTTTGCATTTAATCGTGCACCCACTTTAAAGTGGTCATATGTGATCATATTCATATATCTTGTCCTGTTGATGATAATATTATTAATTTTATTGTATGCAAGACAAGCAAAGGTAATTGTCAAATATTATAATTACTATTATTGAATATAAAACTATTAAATTATGAATTAACTTCACATACATTAATTTTTCTAGAATGCTGTTTCTTATTTGCCATTCTTTTTACTCGGAGTGTGTACTGCATCATTATTAGAAATAATAGAATTTACGTATCGAAAATTCTTTATAAACACAACACAACAACAATCTAATGAATTAGATGATAATCATCTAGCAACTCATCATTGTGTCCAGTCTTGGTTAGAATCCACTTTAATTACCCCTCAAAATTTTGAATTTCAACCCAAAGTGACTCTTCCAAATGCAAATTATCCAAACAAACCTTTTCGCAGTTTCATCGAATCGATATTATGGCGATTTCTCCCTGATGCTTTATGTGGTGTATGCGCCTTATGTCTGATTAAGCTAGATGATTCACCACAAAAGTTTTATGGATTGTTTTTAATTCCATTCGTCGCATCTGTTTTCATTATTATATCATTCATGCAAGATGATAAAGTAATCGGAAAGAATATTTCACGCTTAATTCTTGAATCAAAACCATTAAAATTACTTGGCTATTGCTCCTTCCCAATCTATTTATTCCAACGTATCATCTTACAAGATTTCCCATTGAGAATACATAGTTACATTATGGATGAAAAAAGAGTCACAATTAAGCATTCCAATTTCACTCAACAGAAGTGGTGGGTTATAATTATACTCTGTGCAGTATTAATAATATTTTCATGGTGTGTACAAAAGTTCATTCAAGACCAAGCATTAATATTATTCTATGAAAAATTAATGAGTTGGGAAAGAAAACCTAATGTATATAAAACTCCAATCAAAGTGACTGAACACTCCGAAGAAAATAAGAATTAGAGCATGCACAACATGTGTGAATCAATCATATATATATGTATATAACAACCAAATCAAAAACAGTTACCAAAATCCTATGTTTATGATTATAGAATAATACTCTTCCAAATATTTATTTCTAATTTTTGTTATTCATTCGATTATTATGATTGTATGCGTGTGTATATCTGTTAGTCGTATTATAATCTCTTCTATTCTCACTCTAGCTCCTTCTTCACTGGTGGATGCACAAGCACGTGTCCATCAGAGAAGAAAAGTTAGATGTATTCATTTTAATCAAAATAATATAAACCAGATTTATTTTGTAACAAAACAAAGCATTTAGAAATTAATTTAATATTAAGATTTTAAATATTATCAATATTTCATGATTTCAAAATTTATTTTATGTTTATTGAAATCAGTCAACAGTTACCGTTATTCATAACAAGTGAAAATTTATGCAAAAATATACAATGAGAAGGAAACCACAATTGTTGAAGTAGCTAATATGTACTATACAGTAAGTAAGAAATTATTAGAGAAATTCTTTATTAACAATTTCATTGATAATTTTGAAGAATGAACAATCATAATAATATTAATTATTGATTCGATATGATTGATTAAATACTATCATCATCATAATCCCAATCATCGAAAGTCATCAATTGTTCAGTGTTATCATTATTTGAATTACTTTGATTAGTTGAATAAGAAATACTCATTCTAGAAGAAACTTTGTGATTTTCTTTTTCTTCCGTATCAATATCACCAGTATCACCATTATTATCATTATCACTGTCTTGCTCATCCTCGTCATTTTCATCATTCACTATTGTGCAGCTACTGGTTGTACTGCCAAGACTACTGTTCAAAAAATTAGAAATTTGTTTAATTGAATTATTATTACTGTTATTATTAGAGTGATTATAATTCCCATTAGTTGCTTTATTTCCTTGCATATTTGTTGATTGTTGATTCTTTGCTCGATTATTAAAATCAAACAATGCATTCCGGACAGGTGAATGCGATTGAGAAGATGAAGAAGCAAGAGAAACTCTAAGCTTTTCATTTTCATGTCTTTGTTCCATTAATTGCTTCTCTAAACTCTAAAATATATAAAATATTTTTTAAATATGATTGATTTATATAATTATAATATAATAGAATTGTAATTTTACCTCAATTCTTTCCATTGCTGTTCTTTGCAATAAACTCATTTGATCAGTCATTTGCTTCATCATTTGATTTGCTCGTAATTCATAATCACTTCTTTCTTGATTTACTTTTTTCAAAGCATTTCGATGTTTGCGTTGTCTAGTAGACAATTCTTCATTAAAATCCATTCGAATTCTTGACACCATCGACTCTAAATCACGTATATGCTGCTCATTTATAGAACACAAAAAATCAGATGCTGCTTTATCTTCAATGGCCATCCTTAATCTATCTTCAATGACTTTCTTTTCTAATTGAGTTTTTAATAATAAAGATTGATATTCTTTGCTTTTATTATCTGTATCAGTAATCCATACTTTATAAGATTCTATAAGTAAATACAACTTTTCAATTTCTATTTGCTTAGAATCAAGTTTATCATTGTTTGGTGAGGAAATTTGTTTTATTGAAGGACTTGATTTGTTAGAAGTATTTTTTTCAGATGAATTGGCATTGTGCTGTGTAATGCTATTAGAAAATAGATTACCAATGCTTATACCACCTAATAGATTGGAGTATTTAACTGAATTTCTTGGTTTTCCGGATTTATTGGATAACTCTGAAGTAGTTGGAGATAAGCTACACTGTTTATTCATATGATGTGAATTCATTCCATTAATATTTAATTGAAGCTTTTCCATAGTATTGGGAGATAATGATGCCAAAGGTGATGAGCGATTTGATGGGCTCTTGTGTGAGTTGCTCAATTTAATGGAACTATTGTCTAAATATGAAACATCAAAGTTAAATTATGGCACATTTTATCAAAATTAAACTAACAAAAACAGTTATCTTACTACTGATTCCAAAACCATTCATAATTTATATCAGTGAATTATTATAATTATATAATAACATAATAACTAATTATAATTTATAAATAACTAATTTATAATTTACCTTTCATTCCACCAATAGAATCAACATTCTCATCAATATTTAGCATTCTGAAAAATTAAAATATATTTAAATTAACTCTGTCTATTGGTCTATTGGTTATTCCTACAGTATGATAAATTTATACTATGTTCTTATGTTCTTATTATGTTCGTTCTTTGTAATTACCATATTTTGTCTATTACGAAATTAATTTAACGGTCGGTTCAAACAAAAATATTGAAATCAATATCTTTCATTCTTTATATAAACTGCATCATTAATGTGCATTGGATGATAAATATAATATCATAGTTTGATAAATAGATGCTTCTTATCGTATATATATTTGAATTTAATATTTACCGTATTTATATGAAAACCTCATCAACAAACAAAATAAAACATACGACATACTAATCCCTATGATCTATTCGAAATCGTTGAGTAAATACTGCTGTAGATATAGGATTACTATCCGTACTGTAGATAATTAGATGAAGTTTATTTTTTTTATTTTTGTTTGTTGGTTTGTGAATGTTTGCAATGGCTATTATTTGTATTTTCAAAATGCAAGTGTTGAGCCTTCGATAAAGGAAATAATTGATCACATTTTTCCAACACCAATAAATGCAACAATAACTGATCGTTTATTAGATACAAGGATTCCATTATCATCTTTCATAAGTGATGGTGAATTTAATATTTATTACGACAATCACGACCATTACTTCAGTTTTAATGATATATATTTGATTAATGAAGACCCTCCATTTTTGTTTCTATTAAGTATTTTCACTGACAGGTTCATTCCGAAATTTCAAATTCAATCTTATTTTTCGTGTTGGAAAGGTATAACACTAGAATCATTTAGGAATAAGGACCATAAAATTGAAAAGCTTAACACATTAACAAATGGTTGCGTCACAAAACCTTGCACAGATAAAAGTTATAAGTATGGCTATTGTAAGGTCTCGGTGGATCCACTCAGAAAATCATATATTTATATAGAAACGAATAATAAAAGCGAAGAGAATATTGATAATAATAATAAATATAATACCAAAGTTGTATCATATAAATTAAAAATTCCTACTTTGAAAAACTATTTTTCTAGATTTTATGATGATTCATTTAACAATAACATCAATTTTTACGATAATAATCCAATTTATAATCTAATCATCCAAAGTGTAGACAAAGTTTTATCATACATACCATCCTATTTATTTTCATTTATTTTTGGAGGATTCTTATTATTATATTCTGAAGATTTAATGGAATTATCTTTTGTTCATATAATATTAATATCACTATATGGTCTGTTTTTAGCTACTATTGCACTCGCATATGTTTTATATAGGTAGTAACATCATAACAAACCATCAAATTAAGATTTATAAAAATCATTTTATTTTAAAATAAATTATGTTTTTGTAATATATTTTAGAACTATGGAGAAGCCAGCTAATAGATTTATACCACAATTCCAATGGCTGCAATATCCTTTCCTTTTATGGATTGGAACATTTTTATTCACCCAAAATTCAATTACAGCATTTATAATGGATGGTTTGGTTAAATTCTGGTAAGAATTAGATTTTAAAAAATATCCATAATTTATACTTTTTTTTGAAAAAAAACAGTTAGTTGTTTCAGCTAATTAATCAACATAACTTTACCATAATTACAAAACAAACTAAAAAATAAATTATGATAATAACAATAATAATATTATAATGAATAATAATAATAATTTTTTTATAAATAATGATTCTTTTCATTCCATTTTTGTTAATAATTCTAATCGAATTGTTTAAATGAACAAATGTTGATAGGCACAATGGTATTCATGGAATGTCATGGTTTGGTAAAGTTTATTTTGGATTGGCTGTTGCATGTGTATTTATTCTAAAATGGTTTTTTACTTTATTTGAACGTGAAAGTAGAAGTTGGCATGTTATGCATTGGTCATTGAAAATAATTGGCTTATTATTTTTGAGTAATGGAACATCATCAAAAGATTTATCTATATTATTGGTAACATTTGGCATTTTTCCTGATTATATTTTACATATGATACGATTATTCTACATGATTATGATTTCTTATTTGAAGAAACCAACTTACAAATATATTGGAAAGAAGGTGATTATTCTCTGTGTGTGACTGAATTATTCTATCATTTCTATCATAAAATTTGTATCTTATTTTGATAAAGTTCTATAATATTTTTTTTGATTATTAGAATGTATGTATTGATCGTAAATATTCCCCCTAAACAATTGTAACTTTTCCCATTGTAAAGAAGATGATTTTGACTTCTCATCACTCAAACCATTGTAGCTTAATTTATGATATGATCCCCATTATTTAATAGAAATTTTATTATTTTTGATTTTTTACGATTGACTTCCAATTGTGATCTTATTTTTGTTTTATAAGAGCAGTCCATTTTTTTTGGTTTGAGAATGTTAAGCATTTATTATGATTTAAAAATATTTATTTTTCTATTATTTATAGATGACCATTTCAGAAGTAGAAGAATTAAGTAAAAAAACAACTGAACGAGAATTAATGAAATTAAAATTATATTTGAAATCAAAACCATCTGTTTTACATAAATATTCTGATAAATTCAATGAAAATGATAAACCAATTCAAATGAAACTATTGAATCGATTTGTTGATGGTACTTATCCTGGTATACCATATACTGACAATGAAAATGATGAAGAAAATAATCATAATATTAAAAAATATGTTTATTATAGTATAATCATATTATCAATTATTATTGTGATTATTGCAGTTATTATAGGCTATTTTAACATCACAAAATTAAGAAATTATTTATAATCATAATGATAGAATCGAATCACAAAATTCAGATTGAGGATTTCTCCATTCATCTACTGAATAATTATGATGACAATTTAAATAATAATAATGATAATAATAATGATAATACTACAAGCATTTTATAATTTAAGCAGCATGATTTACTATAAAGATATTATTTTTGTTGGTATCGAATAAAATGGATAATAATATTATTATTACGATATATAATATATATACATTATTTATATAAAAACAATAATAAAATAATGATAATAATAATAGTTTGAGGATAAAATGATAATAATAGTAATAATTGTTTTTTTGTTGCGAAGGGATATTATGTAATTCATCTGTATTTAATTAAAATGTAAACTGGTTTTAACGTTTTAACATGTCATTAATTCATAAAATAAAATTATTGAAAAATATTTAATTTTTTAAGTAGCCAATTACTATTGCAATACAAGTGATAATCATGCATAAATTAAAATGATAAAATGAAATCGAATCATTTTTGAAATTTTCGAACATAATTTGATCACATACATTATCATAATCAAACCCATCCACACAAACACCACTTTGAAGATGTGAATTTCTATCATCTGACTGCAAACCTAATGGCATCACAAATAAATATAATAATCTTGAAAAAGTATTATTATTATTATTATTATTATTATTAATATTTTCATAATTATATATTTTATCAGTATTATTATGATGAAGTATTCTCTGTCCATTATATGTTAAGCAGTAAGTACATGCAGGATACCTCATACAATCAGAGAAACTAGTTAATACATTACATCCTATCGTAGATGAATACACATTCACCTTAATAATCGATGATATTTTATTGGGTAAATTTATTTGATCTGTTCGAAAATAATTGATTTTGATTACTTTTGGTTTCCATAAAATTGTTGACTGATTATTATTTTTAAAATCATTTATAGAAGCATTTATTTCAATCATTATTTTCATGCCAGGTATCATATTTATTGTCTCTGATGGAACTATTGTTAAGAATGGAAAATAATTAGTATATAAAATATCTTCATCAATACTCATTGTTATAGCAACATTATTATTATTCACTATTTCAATATGAAAAGTATTTGTTAATACTTTATAATTATTTATTATTGATAAATTGAATCGTGGACGAATGGAAGAATCTGTTTCTCCAGTATAAACTATGACTCTATGAGGATCATAACAAATACCAGAAATACAAGTTGGTTGTGCGGTAACTGTAATGGTTGGAATTGCAGTTGGAGAATTGGTAGGATTAGTAGGATGAGCGGATGGTTCATTGCTTGGATTAGAAGGAGTGAATGTCGGAGAACCGGTTGGTGAAAATGATGGTGGTTTTGTGGGACATTTATTACTATGACCATTACATATACCCAAACAATCATCAACCCCCGGGCAGCAATACAGCGTGTGCTTTGCATTAGAATAACTAACATGATCTGAACCGAAGCATTTCCCACTACAATCCATATCATAATAAGCACAACAAGTACCTGTTGTGTCATTCAGGTAAACATCATCGACAAGACACAAATTTTTACAGGATTTACGACGATATATATCATTATTATCATAGCCGTTAATATTAGTGCTGCTATTTGATAAATGAGCACATTCTAATTGAAGCGATGAAAAGTTACCACTACATATATCACAAGAAGACTGAGTGATATTCGATTGATTTAAAATGCACACATTATTATTATTGCTTTCATAATTTGTATTATTTATTGAGACGATTTCTAAATATAATAATTGGATGGGTAGAATCTTATAAGTGTGATTGTCGCTGTTTTGTTCATTCCACATTATTTCAATTGTCCAATTTCCATCAGGCATACTAAATATGGGAATCTTGCATTGGATCTTGTTAATTAAATTGCTATCATCATTATTGAGTATTATGATATACGAGCAATTTATTATCATATTGTCGTTATATGAAGAATGTGATAAATTTACAAAAATATTAATAATATCCAAACAACTAATTGACAATGGTGTCAATGTAATAAAAGAATCATTTTCAATAATCGAATTATTTGTCGGCTTATATAATTTATTAGGATATAAACACCACAAAGTCGAGATAGGACATGCTATAAATTTATTATTTGTTTGAACTTGACTTGGTAGTGGACTGATCCCAGGTATCGATGTTTGCCATAAGCTATTAGTTATAATTTGTTCACTATCATATGTTACATATGATTGACTGAAAGGTTGTCTTAAACCAGAAAACCATTCCTCCGGAAAATTATTACCACGAAATATTTTATCATAATATACAATAACTCTACTATCATTATAAATTGATATTCGAAAGGAATTGTTATAGTGGGTGCTAAAATACACGATGTTAGAATATTTCACGGTGACATGATCATCATAATAATTGACTGTTATATTACTAAGAGAACTCATTGATGGATCCAAATCAGTTAATAATCCTCCTATTAATCCATAGTATGAATTATATACTGTACAAACATTCATGATACCGAAGAAGTTGCCCTGACATGGCATTACCGAACTAGCATGCAGTGCTCCATTTGGATTAGCAAATAACCGATTCAATGATCGACCGAAAAAAGAAAATGACCAGGGTAACGTTATTTCTTCAAATGGTGAATCATCCGCATTATCCACGATTGACAAATAATCTTCATGTTTTGGTTGAACATGGTTTGTATCATTATTATTTTGCGTGGACACAATAGACAAATAATAAACAGTTGGCGAGTATTGATGTACAGAGTATGAATATTTATTTAAGGAGAGCAAGAATAAGCAAAGCGGAAAGCAGATCATATTTACATGTGAAATGAAAAGAAAATTTAGTTAGAAAATTAAATTCTAAAAGCACAGCAGCCAGGAATTAATTCGTTAGTTCATAAAATCCAGTTACGAGAACTGATAAATTTATGATAATAAAAATGGTTGATATTAACTAATTCCATAACTTTACTTACATATTGAATGAATGAATTAATTAATGAGCAAATCATGTCAATTCAACTAAACAAGAGGAACAAACTATAGAACATAACAGAGAGCCCTCTTAAGCTCTACGAATGAATGAATTATATATGTGCAAATTTTTGATGTAACGGTTCTCTTTCAAACTGTTAAAAAGAAAAACTATTTTTGAATTTTTTTCTTTTATCTTTTTATTAATATTATATAAATATTTACTTCTCTCTGATTACTGGATTAGTTATTAAATCATGCAGCAGTACTTCTCTTGCTGTTTTTTGTAACTGGCTACTGACTAGTTCTAGCTGTTATTGTATAACTCATTCTAAACGCTCCGAATACAAGAACTTCATATCAAAATACAAAATATCAAAATACCTAAATTAAAACATGGAAAATTTATTACAATCAACACAATCGAGCAATATCAAGATAAGGTTAGAATCTGTGGAAAAAATTATTACTAAATTGAAAAAAGTAGGATATATATCAGAGTTACAGGTAGGATCATAGTTTGATAAACATGGACTTCAGTGAATATAGATTACTTTATTTCTTTATTTTGACTAGAATGATATGAAGATGAAATTAATCAATGGATGCATCAATATGTTAAAGGATGGAATTCCAAAAGTTATGTTGCTTGCTTTTGATTCATTAGAATTAATTATCACAAACCATAGAGAGTGTTTTTATTCATACGCAAATATAACATTTGATGCATTACTTGCAAAATTATCTGATAGCAAGGTTAGAAGTGATAATGATATGATCATCAATATTTGATGGAATAATGCATAATTACAGCATATATGATTATTTTCGCATTATTATTATAATAAATTATTATTATTATTATTATTATTATTATTATTATTATTATTATTATTATTATTATTATTATTTATTAACTAGCCTGGTGGTCGTTTGCGGGCAACAGAGGTAATGTTACTACTGATCGATTTTTTTGGATTACCTCATGGCATGGACAGGTTACAGGTAAGTATTATATTTTTTATAGTTTACACACGATTATATTCGCATCGATGGATTTTTAATTAGACACATTTTTCACATAAAAATACTCTTGTAAAAGAACAAATCTTACATATTATTTCGAATATACATGAGCGATATCAAGATCAACTCGTAGAGGCATCTCCTCAATTATGTTCACATATGACATGTTTTCTGACTGATCCACAAACAAGTGTAAGACAACTGGCAACAGAAGTCCTTGTTTCACTCTATCCTTCGTTTAAAGAGCGGTTAATGGTGAGAATAGTCTTTAGTATTATTTTTATGATAACATTGTTGTTATTATTATTGTTATTATAATTGTTATTGTATTATTGTTGTTTCTTCGCTTCAGACGGCTTTGGTTACTAATGAAGTTCGGCCAACACAGATCAAAGCTATACAAGATTTAATCGGAAATAATGTTAATAATAATTATGATAAAATTAGTAATCGTTATGATGATGAAGACTCCGATGCTCAATCGACAGATTCACCTTTTGTTGACAAGACTAAAATCAAATCATCCGGATTAGGTCTAAGCAGAACATCAGTAAATTCAATTAATATTAACTCAAAAGTTGGTAATAAGTCAAGACGATCCTTATCAGCAACAACAAATAGTACTAATAATAGACGTTTATCAAATATTTCCACTAAACCAACAGTCGCCATCGATGATATTCAAATAACATCTCCTATCAAACGATTCGGAAGTCCAATCAAATCATCCACTACTGTGAATTACGCACATCAGAGTTGTTATAGTCCAGATTACATTCTCAGTATTTTGCATGAAGGGTCCTCCTTAGAAGTGCCTGTTAGTGTTTATAATGAAAAAGAAATAATAAAACTGTTTCAAAATAATATTTTGAATGGATTATCTCGATCAGATGATTGGCAAGCGAGAATGAATGCTTTGATTATGATTCAATATATTTGTGTTGAATCAAGTGATATTTATTATGATATTATAATTGCAAGTATTAAATTGATTAATGAACAGGTACATCATATATTATCATTAAAAATAATAATAATTACAATAATAAATAATAATAATAAATTATATAATGTTGATTCATAATTATATTATTATAATAGATATCTTCTCAAGTGCTTGATCTTCGCTCATGTGTAAGTAAAGAAGCTAGTCGAACTATAGCTGTTATATGTTTCCAGATGAGAAATAGAATATTACCATTTGTTGAAATGTGGTTTAATATTTTATCAAAACAAATCATTATTAAAATACAAGTCATATCAAGTGCAGCAGACCGTACCATCAGGGTTATGATTGCATGCTGTAAAGATCACAAACCATTGCTCAACCTTGTGATTGAAAGTTGCAATAGTAAGAATGGAGTAGTGAGGAAGCTGGCATTAGAATACCTTTCTCTCATATGCTCCATTTGGAAAATAGATTTTATCGAAAGGTAAATAATAATAATATTAATAATAATAATAATAATAATCTTATTGCCTAAATGTATAATAATCAAGTTGAAATAATTCATATATTTTTTTGATTATTTTTTAGAAACATCACATCAATTAAGAGTATTTTGAAGATAGCATTATCTGATGCTGATAATAATGCTCGTAAAACAACTCGTATGTTATATTGGATATTATACAATCGTCCTCCATTCTCATTACAAGACATCATGAATAAGTTTTTGTCTGATTTAGATGCAACCATACAAAGGAATATTCAGACTGAGCAACAATCCTTACCGTCACATTATGATTATCAGCAATTGTCTATGCATATGAATGATCCAAATGCCATATTTCATGAGAATTGTTCACATAATTACCGTAATACAGTAGTGATTGGATCGGTAAGAAATTATGAAATTATTATAAATTTGTTTTGATGTATAGTGACCAAGTTGAGCACATTTTATTAGATCAAATAAACAATTATTACACCTTACTAGATGACCATTCATATATATTTAAAATTATGACTTTTATTCAGAATAACTAGCCCTTTTGTGGCATGGTTTGTAGCGATATTTTTCATTATGATGCATTCATTTTATAAAAATATTCTGTACTAAGATTTATATCAATTCATCTAATGCAGTTTGATTATCGAAAGAGATTTTAGAATTTATCATTTTTCTCAATAGAAAACGTGTCACGCCAGTGTAGGGCACCTTCTTCCTAACTCTGATTTTTTTCATAGATAATATATTTGTTATATAACTATCCTAATAGCATTATTATTATTATTATTATCTTTATTTTTATTATTTTTTATTTTTATTATTATATTTTTATTATTATATTTTTATTTTCTTCTTTATAAATAATATACATATATATTTTATAATAATCTTATTAAATAA
>VKHH01005964.1:0-34678 GCA_015144975.1 Epipyxis sp. PR26KG | reverse complement strand
TATTATTATTATTGTTATTATTATTATTATTATTATTATTATTATTATTATTATTATTATTATTATTATTATTATTACAATTATTAAATTAGGCGAGGATGATGTGAATGCTCAGGATGATGATGATGAAAATGATGATATTAATTTATCATATGTGGGATCAACCCTTTGGCCGACATTTGAAGTGCGTGTTCGTTGGTTGGATGCTTTGAGAGAGTCGAAGACAGTCGGCGAGGTTGGCATGGCTTTGTTCATCCTCGAAAAACAAGCCATTAATTTCGGAATAATCGAGAAGGCAGAAATGGAGCATGCGACAAGCACTCACAATAATCATAATCGAGGGTTAAGTAATAATAGAAGTTCGAACCGGAAGACCAAGCTACCGGAAGTGTTTAGTCCGGAGGCATCATCCACTGGGAACAGAAAGAACGCCAGGGTCAGCAGAAAGAGCATGGGAGGTAGCAGTTGGGGGTTCGGATATAATGTGAGACCCCAACGAGCAGCAGCCAGAGCTGTTGTGTCTTATGCAGAATAAACACTATCATTACCCCCCCCCCTCGAGAATGAATGAATGAATGAAAATCTTGTGTCATTTTATTGCGAAGGGTTCACAATTATGATATCGCCTCGCTTGAAATGTTATTATAATTTTACCCATAATCATAGTTTATAGCTTCCATAAAACAATAATTATATAATTAAAATTATTCTCTATTCTCATTTTTATGATATTATTATTATTATTTGGGGAATTAATAGCTCTTATTACATATAACAAAGCCACTATTAGTTGAATTGGGATGTTTGTTTCTTGTCGAAATAGCATACATAGGAATCTAAATAGCCTATTGATGTTTACTCAAAATGAATAAAAATAGTTACAAAATATACATTAATTTACAATATTTAGAGCAAGAATCATATGCGATAATGACAAGTACACAAATCACATGCTATCACACATGACGTCTTCTTCTTTCACTCATCTTATGTTGTAACAGATGACATTATTATGATATTATGATATTCTAAACGATCATATCCGATGACAGCAGCAGGTTCAGTTGGGATGATACGACTTGAGGATGATTCAAACCCTCGTCAGAAGTTACACACAACTGACGAATCTAACGACCATCTACGAAGAATAACGCTGATATAGTTTGTAGGAATTGAATAATTGATGATGGCAGATGGTAGTCAACATCAGAAAAACGGTGAAAAGGAATCTCAAAATTGTATCAAAACTTGTTTCATAGTCACTCAACCCGAGATCTCATCTGATCTTCAGTACTTCATAACTTGAATTAAATAGTTAAAATAATAACTACTCAACCACAATCAGGTAAGTTCTCCATATATACAGTACAGTACAAAACATGCAGAATATGTAAATTATCTTAAAATTGTATCAAAACTTTCTCAAAACTGTGTTATGGTCATATCAAAACTGTGTCAAAATTCTCTACAATATGAAGCCAGCATACATACTGGCTCTCAGACATAAAAATTAACAAATCGTGCGGGCCAATGGTAAATAGAAATTATATATAATGTGAAAGTATGAAAGGATCCACCGGGAAAAAGTAGGGTAAAAGTTAAGAAATAGAGTATGGTCATTATTTAGAAAGCAATAGCAGAACCATAACTATAGGTGTACAATATATAAGGTTGTTAGTACAAAATATTTCACTTTAGAAATGTCAAGTACTTTTATCAAAATTGGGTTGTTGAAAGGGGGTTTGTTTGGGGGGATGGAAGGATGGACATAATAACCATATCATTTCACATCAGAAATATCTAAAGGGACTGTGATAACTTTCCTATCGTTTCAATTGATTTGATGATAGAGTGTATCTCTTCTGATGTGTAATGGAAACAGACTGAAGTGACACTATGAGTGACACTGTGAATGAACACTGGTCCGACATAATACTTCAATAAACTCTCAACGGACTTTTGTAAAAACGGTACATCAGAAATGTTTCTTGTACTTGTATTAGGTAATGAAAAGTTGGAGTCGTTGGAATTTGAAGAATTTTCTTTGTTTCTTTTAAGCATCATCGTTAAGGTTGCAAATGGCTCATACTTTGTAGATGTTTCATCATTGCCTGGAGAGTTGAATTCATTTTGAACCAACAATGGAATTGAAGAAGAAGCTAAAGGTGAAACAAAACGATTGCCAATGTTGTTATTCATGTCTTCTTCAAGAACTTTCAATGAAACAGCAACTGACAAGTCAGATTTCTTCGAATCTGGTGAAATTTCAACTAAGCTGCTTGTTTCGTTCTTCTGTGATAATGGCTTTGGTGGATTGATCAAAGAAACCAAAGAGTTATACAAGAGATAACGGACAGAAACCGGAACAATGTCTTTGCTTAAATCTCCATATCCCAAAAAAATGTTAGACGCGATACTGTGACTAATGTCAAGTGCTGCATTCTCCACAAGATTTTGCTTCACTTCAGATTTAATTGTTTGTACAACTTCTTGGACCTCGACAGGGGACAAGTGAATTCCAGGTGATCTACCATCATCGCAAACAAGATCTCCAGTTTTGTCATCTGATTGACATTGAACCAAGTCATACTCAGTATTATTATTCAATAGAGCACTTTCGAAGTCAATATATTTGATATTATTAATGTTTCTTAAATTTGATGCAGTGGTTCCCAATGGTTTCAATGGTGATTGAAGCAAGGAGCGTATGGTGGATGATCGGGGGCGAGAAGATTTGAATTTGTTATTCCAATTGAAGCAAAAAGCAACGCCGGAACAAAAAATAATTACCAAGCTTGCAAAGATTGTAATAAACATTTTTAAACCACTTCGGTATTGCTATGATTGATTGTAAACAAGTTACGCACTGATTGATTTAAAAAATGTGGGGTGGGGAAAGGAAAGGGGTGGGCACGCAAATAGATTCAACAACAAAAATTCAAACCCTCAAAGGAAATATAGATACCAGGGATACATGTAAACTGCTCAAAGAATAAATTATATATTCAATAGTTATTGTTCGATATTTTCAAAGTGTCAGACCGTTTCATATATTTAACCAATCAACAATCGAATCCGGAAACTTAATAAATATGTATCTTAGTATCTTCACAATTAGCCAAAACCTATATACTGTGTATTTTTGTTGATAATAGCTAGCAGCAATATTAAACAAATATAATTCTGTAAATAATCTCACCGCTTGATTTTATTAGGATTGACCAACTTTAGGTAATTAAAATATTAAAATTCAAAGTTGTACAATAATTTTTAAAAATCAAAGTGGTACAGTACAATCATTTCAAAATGGGTAACTCAGTAAGTATCAATAAATCAAAGAATGATAGTAAAAATGCCAATCACTTGATACCCCGAAGAGGTTCAAACGGAAGTGTTCATGCTTTGGTGCTTTGGTTGAGGGTGATATATTGATATATTGGGCGGTCAAAATCAGTTAGTCGCAAAAACAGCAAAGGTACATTTTGACCTGTGAATATAGTGGCAGCTTATGAAATACTATTACTGTACAGCTTTACCTCGATTGAAATACTTTGTTTATTTACCTACTGTAAAGTAATTAATTTAATTTTAGGCCATGGTACTTTCTTGCATGGATTTTAGATTACTGGATGATATTGTTTATTTCATGAATAAAGGAGGTTACAATAATAATTATGATCAATTTATCCTCGCGGGGTCGAGTTTAGGTGTAAACCAAACCAAATACCCTACTTGGTGCACGCTTTGGGAAACTCATCTAGATTTAGCACAAAAGTTGCACCATATTGAAGAAATAATATGCATAGATCATGTTGCATATAGATTATTTTATCCTGATATGAAACCTGAAGAGGAACGAGATTATCATATCAAAAACATGAATCAATTTGAAGAAAAAATGAAAAAATCCCATCCAAATTTAAAAGTTTCAAGTTATTTCATGCATTTGGATGGATCTTGTGAATGCCTTCATGGAGATTACGCTGTAGAATGTCAAGCTCCTGGAGATGATAGTAACGTGACTGCTGCTCCAAGTATTGATTAAATGACAGTTAGGTCAAACATCAAATAATTTCTGTGTGTTTAGATAACAATTATTATGGTTGAAAAATATGATCATTCTGTTCCGGATTATTGTATGTGTTTAGAACTAAGTAGATGTGTTTATTCATCAGTATCAGCAATTCATCGATGCTAATAGTGTTTTTTGTTCTTTTAATTCTTTTATTTTAATTTAACTTTTAATTCGTTCAAATATTTTCGTTGACATTTGGGATCATTAGAAAACAAGATAGTTTGCAATAACTTTATTAAAGCTAGATTAACGTGAGTAACACATCCCAGTAAATAGCGTTTGCCCAAACAAGTTTATGTTGAACCTTCAGGTAATCCATTCCTTCATTTGAACTTTGAATTCCTTACTCTCTAATGATGCCTGGATGGGAAATATCTTGGATATACCATGTGCATTGTGGCAGCAAGCATCCATTCATTTTATGGTCATTCGAACATATAATAGGTGTATGAACTCCAACTACTTTATAAATATAAACTGAGAGAAACATTTCTCAATCATCATAGTTGATAATATATGACTCAAGTAGAGATGTGAGGTTTATTTTAATTTTTATGAATTTTCTGTGATATTTTAAACTAACGAACAAAGAAATAGATGCAACTAAGTTATTGACTAAAACAATTGTCACAAATGAGGATGATGAATGAAACTAATAACTATAATGTAATGAGTGTAGTGGTGGGCGGGAGGTGGGATGGGCTTGAATGATTTGAATGTATGCTAAAGGAATGGCGCTCCACAAATGCACTTTTTGCGATTCCCCATACTAAAATTTAAATAAAAAATCATAAGGTATCAAACATAGATTATGATGCTGTTACGGTAAGCTCACCAGCATCCGTCCACTACTGGATGTACTGCTGAAAAGCCTGGTACCCTTGGTGCTGCTAATGTTGCCATTTGCAATTGTTGTAATCTAATAGGATCCCATTGTACAGTACGATAAGCATTGAAAAGCGACATAGAAATTCCTGCATCAGTGACAGCATCATGCTTTGTCCGATCACCATAACCTATCCACACCTTTGCGCAATGATCTTGTGAGAAAATAGTATGTTCCCCCCTCTGAGGATTCCATACTTTTAAAAGAGTTGATAAATCAATTAATGAAGCGTAATCGACACCTTCGGCTAATTGAAGCCACTGGACATCTTTGTGAATACTCTGTCCCACTAAAATGGCATTTGGTGAAAGATGGGCCCGAAGGTGAGCTAGTGCTTCAGCTATATCAAATAAAACATTTCAATACAACGATCGACACCAAATAAAAAACCACTCACCTAACGGCAAACCATATTGATCTAATATTTCTTTTGTTAATCCGGTGAGTGGTTCAATATAAGAAACCACTGGCATATCTTGTTTGATATATACATTGAAAACGGGCCTGCTCCATTCATCTACTAAAGCCACTTGTGCAACGGAACGAGCATTATGCTGAATACCACTTGCAACACATTCAACATCAATACTATAAATAGGGTGTCCAGGAGGTATATTTATACAAATTGGAGGAGGTGGAGTTTGAATTGTTACTGGCATGGCTAATTGATCGTTAGAATGACTGAATCTACACTCATTACCGTTTCTACAAGTACCTTGAGCAAAGAATGCACATGGCTTTGGAGGAGAGAAAGAGGAGGATGTTGATCTTTTCAACGAAGAATTGTTAACAGATCCATTGTTTAAACTGGTGTTGGATTGAGATCGTTGTGGCAAAGATTGAGGGGATATTGTTCCTCCATTATCGTTTATAACGTCAAATTTAGTGTCAAGTAGCATGCTCGATTCACTAATTGCACTTTGCGTACTCATGACATTGGTGATCAACAAGTGATTAGCGGCGCTATTGTGGTATGAATATAATAAAGTTAGAGCCCCCTTTAAAGTGGTGATGATATGTGATGACGCAAACCTTCAAATTTGTGCAAGCCCTTCATTTTAATTTCATTATAATTGCATCATTATGATTCGAAGAACAAAATATTGCAATTAATGCTTATTATTATATATTATTGCATCAAACTAAAATCGGCTATTTAACGGTAAATCGGGGTGGGGAATTTGTTTGAGGTTTGATTTTTCGATTTTTCCAAAAAGTTTTGTTGGTATAGTAGTACTTTCAATTATAGTTACAGTATATCATACCTTTTTCTCAGTAGTAAAATGTACTCTGTTGTATTGTTGACTTTGCTGGCCCAAGCAGCTCTTGGAACAAAAATTGTTGATGAAGATCACAAAACACCAGCACAAAGTATCCAATTGGTTGAAATGATCAATGTGAGAAAAAGACCAGCTTGAAAATACAATAAAATTCAGTATATTTATTTATTTCTCTGATATTAATATGTTCAATTATTTTTATATCAAAAATTACTGATCTGAAATTGAGACTTGAGTGTGATAAAATAAAAATTGTTGTTCTTCATCATTTACAGGCCATGGGAACCACTTGGAAAGCTGAAATCAGCACAAGATTTGCAAATGCAACTGTTGCTGATGTTAAGAAACTCCTTGGTACCATCATGCCTGGAGAAGAGGGCTACACTGAACCAGAAGTTGAGAAAACAGTGTTCAAAGTCTCTCCTGGTGATATCCCATCTAGTTTCGACGTGCGCACTGCTTGGCCAGCTTGTGCTGCTATTTCTGGTCGAGTAAGAGACCAAAGTTCATGCGGTTCCTGTTGGGCATTTGGAAGTACAGAAGCTTTCAATGATCGTTTCTGTATTGCAACTGGCGATGCCACAACTGTTTTCTCTGCTGAGGATACCAATGCTTGCTGCAATGGTGTAAGTTGCTCATTCTCAATGGGGTGCAATGGTGGTCAGCCATCAGGTATATAATTTCCATTTCAAATTAATCTTATTACGTGTAATTTATTTTGATTTTAAATCTACGATAGGTGCATGGAATTGGTTCACTAAAGTTGGAGTTTCTTCAGGTGCAGATTACGCTGATATTGGCACTGGAAGCTCTTGCAAACCATATTCACTTCAATCATGCGCTCACCATGTTGATCCTCCTGCAGGAATGGTTGCGTGTGATTCCCTTCCATCTTTCAGTACTCCTAAATGCACATCTACCTGCTCGGAGAGTGCCTATAAGACCGCATACAAATCTGATAAACATTTGGCTTCATCCTCTTATTCCGTGAAATCCGTTGCAAATATTCAAAAAGAATTAATGGAAAAAGGAACCGTTTCAGTCGCCATGACCGTGTACGAAGATTTCGAATCATACTCATCAGGAATTTACCAGCATAAGACTGGAAAGAGTTTGGGAGGACATGCTATTAAAATGATTGGTTGGGGTGAGGAAAATGGTACCCCTTATTGGATCTGTGTCAACTCATGGAACTCTTCATGGGGTGAGAAAGGAACCTTTAGAATATTAAGAGGTTCAAATGAATGCGGCATTGAAGGATCCGTTGTTGCAGGAGATGTTTAAACGTGGCATATTATAGCTCACAGTCCAACTATTACTACTGAAACACTATCATTTCTTACATGTTTGACAGTATGAATTATAGTTTTCTAATAATTAAATACAATGTATACTTAAGTGGTTTGTATTTAAGTTTGGTTAGCCCCCCTGCCTCTGTATAAATAGTAGTTTCGTTTATAATGAACCCTTAAATTGGAACCCCTTCGAGGGGCTTCCAAGTCAATTGAATATTACTATATATATATCTCAATTGATTCAACTCATATGTAAATAGCTAATTATGATAACAAAAAAATAAAATATTCTATAACAATTCCAACATTTATTTTAATCAATTATAACCATATATATATCTATTGATATCAAACTAATATATATATTATATTCTATATTCTATTTTAAAAAATTCTATTATTCTATTATTCTAAGGACATTTAATCTTATCCATAAAACCAGTACCATATACCAATAAGGGGAAATTAAAATATTTTTTATAGAAATGCTAGACGTGGGACAATATAATTTTTAATTAAAAAACTCCGGACTGACTGAGACAACTGTTGGATAGCCAGCCGTCTTGGTATCATCTACACTGTATACTTACTTACTCCCGATTTTGTTTCCTTGTGATGGATTGATTTTTCAATTATTATTATTTTAAGCAATAAGCCAAAGAATATTTGGTAATATTGGTACTAATTAATATGTTACAACGTTACAACCGATACGAATAACATAGCAAACTTTCCAGATCTCAAATACATATAAACATGCACATATGTATTACTTACTTTCATCTCGATGTTATGGCAATGAATGTTGGTATTGGTTAATGAAATCAGTGATTCCCTGAATCCTACTCAATACCACGCCTTTCTTAACCGTTAAATGAAGAGACTCGCTCAAATTGTTAACGCTATCCGATACACTCGCAATATCTTATTAATATAGTAATATTCAATTGGCTTGGAAGCCTCTCGAAGGAGGCTGGAAAGGATAAACAGATTGGTATAGTTATATTTATTTATTTAATTTAAGGAGGTTCCAAATTTAAGGATTTATTATAAACAAAAACATCTATTATAGCTATATATACATTGGCAGGGGGGTAGTTGATTTGATTTGTAGCTTTAGACAGCCTTGCTTTTAGACGGTTTATTTCAGAAAATCAATCAATCGATAGCTTGTATAGAAATCGGTGTGATTATTTAACATTTTAAGCACTACAAAAAATATTGCTACTATATATAAATAATTCAGTTAAAATTAAAATTAAGTGGAATTGTGTCTCATGCATGCAGATTGTTTGATGCCTGAAATAGTCATCTTTAGCAAAAGAATCGATATTTTATGAGTCAGTTTATGGAATTGGTTTGATTTTGAAATGGAGACTGATTAATGAAAACACCAGACATTTCAAATCTTGAACAAGATAGTAGAAGATTCTGAATCCTTCTGGATCGCCACTTTCTTGAACATTTAACAATGATCCAATTTTTGACGACTAAAAAATATGAATTGAACATGATTGACATGAAAGAATAGAATTGCGAGAATGATAATAATTTAATTCGAACATTACACCAAAATAAATAATGAAATGTAAAAATAATAAAATCTATACAAAGTTTTGAAAATATTATAAAAATGTCGTTCTGATATAATTTTGAAAAGACAAGAAATATATCATAAAATATAATTTAATTTAATCGCATTTCAACTTGCCGTGAAAGAAATATGATCTTTATCCATTTTAATTTCTAATTCTTGGCGACCAATCTTATCTGGTGGGGGCCAATTGTGATCATCTTCTTGTGTTATTTCACTCTCTTGAATAATTCTTTTGATTTCGTTGATAACAGCAGGACCTAGAGTAACTAAATATTGCATAATACAAATATAGATTAATTAAACAAATTGTTTTAACTTTGTGGTGACGGAAGTACTGGTGAATAAAAAAACAATGCTTAATGTTGGGAATTCTGATATGTACCAGAGTACAGAGATTAATGTCAGAACTATTCAAGTATAAAATCAAGTGGTAAATTAAACTGAATAAAAATACATAATCAAATATGTACCTTCTTTTCTGATCATGAAGTCATTCTTATAGTTTGAGTTGTTGGAGTACCTAAGTTTGCCATTGGTTATTTCAAATTCCATAAATTCGTGACCAAATTTACCTTTATGGCCAACATAATAGCGACAGTAAAAATCGCTCATTGTAGCAAACCAAATTATGAAAAGAAAATAATTGTTTGGTCCCACCAGCAGCACAGCAGCTACAACTCTTCTTTTTTACCGGTACTGTTGGGGGTACACCCCTTCATTTCCGGGGGGTCAATTTAAAAATAATGTTGAAACAATTTATGAATGAAAATTGAATGAACAAATATCAAATGAATGAACGAATAGAAAATGTGTCGGTCTATAACTTACATACACCTGACCAGATATTGTAGCATATTCACTTAACAAAATTTATTCGACACAATTTCATTCATTACTTCATCGGGAATAATATTTTCATTAAAATACTCTTTGCATTGGTCACCATCATAAGCTCACTATTCGATTGTGTTAAAGAAAATATATATGTTCAAATATTATCGAGTCTTAGAATTAAGAATTATTTTCGATAGTATTTGAGAATTCAAATATGTTAACAATATATTTATTATTGTGACGATAACTGCTAATTTTAATGCAGTGACTCATCTAAACATATAATTAATTCTATGATACAACATAGTTCACAAAACGAAATGAATATGAATATCCACGGTCGAACTTGTTTTATTTTTAATAAAAATAATCCGTACATAATTGATTAAACACCATACCCCGGGATGGATTTAATGGTAATTTGACAACAGTGCAGTGAGATGGCACCATCTCTCATCTGCTAGAAATATCTGATGTGCTGCATCCATTAACTACTAACTCTACGTTAACTGTTTCATGCTATTAATTTTTTGGGAAATATTTCAAAGCTAATCGAGCACATCCATACGATGCTTCCACATTAAATGCTTTACTAAAATAACAAACAATTAAGTAACGGAAGATAACATCCAATCACGTCCATCAACACATAGAGAACAGCAATGATTGAAAAAATAATAATAATAAAATCGACTAATAATAATTATTTATTTTGCATGTTATAATAAATCGGAATTGTGCAAACAATTAGCTGTTGCAAATAAATAACTTTATGGTCATTTACAAAAGCTTCTACACAACTATCAATTACTGCAGCTAATTGTCATGTTAGACATAGAATATGGCATCGCTATGATAAATCGAAATTTATTTCAACAATAATAAGTTATAACTAACCTTACTTTCTTTTGAAGTATACGACTCCTCATACTGCTCCACATATTATTCTTTGCTCCTCCACCAGCAGTAAATACCTAATAAAAATACAAGATATTGCAGTTATTTTAAGCGGCTGAGATAACTTCACATTCTATTCGCAATAAAAGCTAACCTCGGTTATAGGTGATGCTCCTAACTGCTCTAAAGCATCATAGCCTTGCTTTTCAATCACAGCGATACTATGTAATAATCCTTGGAGATACAACTTGCGATCAACTTGATTATCATTATAATTAACATCATTACTAGACTTGATAAGCATTGGTTTCGGGTCTAAAACAGGCTCTTGCAGTGGATTATTGGTAGGAAATCTCTCGCCCTGCTTTAACAAGGGATAATATTTATAATGTGAATCTTCATTAGGATCGATGTCGCGACTTAATAATTCTAACTCTTCATTTGAAAAACCTTCTTTTCGAAAAATAGCACAACCAACATTTGAAGCACCTCCAACCAACCATTCATTCCCTAGTCTATGACTGTAAATGCCTCGTTTGCTATCTTCTACTCGCTTCTCACTGATAGATTTAATTGCTAAGGTTGAGCCCAAACTAGAAACTGCTTGGCCAGGCTTATCTGCACCAGAAGCAATGAATGCGGCGATACTATCAGTAGTTCCTTTGTGAATAATAATATTATTAATAATAATTATTATTATACGATGTATATGAAGGAATGTTTCTTCTTCAAACTCAAAAGAAGAAGTTAATTACGATAACATGTTCAATAAACAAAAATTTATTTGATATTCGAGTTGTGGAATATGGAGGTGGAGCAAATTCAAACTGATATATTTGACCATAATTATTATGATTTGTAAATAAATAAGATAACCTGCAATTACTTCACAGCATTCATTAATGGAATATTTGTTGGCTATTTCAGATGAAATAATTCCTGCTTTTTTGCCAGGCTCAATCACTTGAGGAAGAACATCCAAAGATAAATTACAACTAATAAGTAACTCTTTCAACCAAACAGGATAATCGAGATAAGCAACGTCATAGCCAACCTGTAAATAGTAATAATAATCAAAACTTGTCAAATCTTATATATTCAAAAAGTAAATATCACCTTAAGAGCATTATGCCAATCAGATATAAATGGAATATCATTAGGTTTACCACGTAAACAATAAGATAAATAATCTGATTGATGAACAAGTTTTTCTTCGAAAAGCAAAGGATTTTCAAAATGCCAAGACAACAATTTAGCCAAAGTTGATGTAGAAGCAACCACTGCACTATCTGCTGGAGCATACGATTTGATACAATTCATAGCTTGTTGACCAGTAATGGACTTATTATTATTAGTGTCTAAAACATTATAATTATACATTCTTGTGTTTCTTGATATCTTTTTCTGTTTTATATTATAAACTAATGCAGAGGCTGACGTTCCACTTACACAAATTGTCACTAAATCTTTTCTATATTGAAGTGGTAAACTATCTTCCAATAGTTTATTTAATGAGTTTTCCCAACCAACAGCATCACTAACCTCATTGTTTGTATGAGGTATACTAAGTTCGTGAATAATATTCATGTTTGAATTTATCAGACAGCCTCGAACTCCGCTCGTACCGTAATCAATGCCTAATGAATAAACAGTTTTATCCAATCCATAACAAATGCCAATCAATGTGGAAAGAAGAAAGAGTAATTGATACATTTTAAATTGAATAGCTCTGTCCTTTGTTATACTGTATGTTCACTGTTTAATAACATGAATGATGATTTGTTATAGTGTATTTAGAATGTGGAATGTAATTTTGTAAAATGATCAATTTCCAGATTAATTTCTGATGGACAAATCTACAGTCTAATCATCTAATCAATGAACAAAATGAATGGTAATAATAAATTAACACCGATACCCCAATATTAACAACATTTAATGTATTTATGAACAACGGTTGTAGTTGATCATGCAATACTGGTATTTTATTATTTTATTATTTTTATCGTGTGATCGTTCGATCATTTCAAGGTTAATGGCGCTAAGTTCATTACTTGGAGTTAAATTAACTTCCCAATCATCCAAGAAGGAGGAAGATGAAGTAGTAACCTTCCTTTGGGAGAGGAATGAAGATGTTGAGGATTGTCGGACGTGCAAACATAAATTTACCAGTTTCAAAAGAAGACATCATTGTAGAAATTGCGGTGGAATATATTGCGAAGACTGTTGTGACAGTAACGTGCCGTTAAAAGCTGAACTGCTCAGTCGATGTTGTCATGGTTGTCGAAGAGGAGGTAATATATAAACTAATATCCAATATCTATCACTCACTTTTCCACTATTGCATTTTGTATGAACAGTAGTGTATCGTATGTGCAATTCATATATATGTTGCATTGTTGCCATGCCTACTCTCTTTTGTATTCAAAATCTTATATAAGAAATCGATATTTACAGTAGAATAAACATTTGCAACAACAATATTTTCAATCGTAGTATTATATCGGAAGGATAAAAATATGACCTAAGATTATTGGTAAAATAAAACTTCAATAATGATTTACCTCGCAAAAGTCATTTTACATTTTACTTGTAAAGTTCAAACTTCTTCAGAGCAACCTGAATACTCAACTATTAGAATAAAACAAAATTTATTATTTGATGGAATATTATAAATTAAATTTTATCAGTATCATCCCATCAAACTATTGCTTAGGAGGAATATTTTAAATTAAATTTTATCAGTATCCCAATCTTAGACTTTTTGAGAGAATAGTCTAGTCTATAGACTATGGACGGCTGACCAGTTATCGAGAAAAAAATTATATCAATTTTTGATGAGTTCTTTTATTGTATAAACGTTATTGTACAAATCTATTGATCATTCTTCATATTTAAATGCGCTTAATAATAAATTGCTTTTGTATCTTGTAGAGGCACCGGGGCTAGACATCAGAAATATTATTGAGCGCAAATTTACTTCTTCTCCGCCACCTCCCATCATAATGTAAGATAAAACATAATAAAATAACAAATATTTAGTTGAATTATTAATTTATTTGCAACACATGTTCTCTGTTAATCAATGTGGCTAGTCTTTTCATACAAGGAAGAACTACTTCCCACCAATCATTCATTCACTTAATCGATGTTACAAATACCACACGAATTTAACAGCTTTATGAGCATCTAATCTTTTCATCTTATGAAGTCATTCTGTTTAATTTTATTTTATTTTTGTTGATTATCACTATTATCATCTTATGTATTGCTGTTGCTGTTGTTTATCTGCATAGCCCCTCTGTGGTAATACCGGTGACCTATGGTTCATTATACGAGCCTGGAGCAGCTGACTCAGCAAAAGGCAGCAGTGGCACCTCCGAATCTCCTGCTTGCGGATATTTTGAATTTACAAATAAAACATCCACATTTTGTTGTATAAAACTAATGATTCGAACAAAGCAAGGAAACACATTATGGGAGATTCCTCGTCCATCATACACCGCTATTCCACCTGGTGAAGTAGTGAGTGCAACCTTCGACCCAACGATTGATGAGCTAGAATTAGTTTTATTAGGAAATAACCCATTCCCATTAGCTGAAGGTGACTCAATTTCATATAATACAAAAGGACCGATCAAAGTATCAGAATCAGCTGTAATTGAAAACTTTCGAGATTTTGTTAGTTTTCGAATCGCAACAAAACATCGCAATTTATTATTAAAATATAAAGGAGATGGGATTGTGTTGCCAAGACAAGGAAACTCAGTAGCACGAGTGGGGATTTTCAATAAGTTGATGGGAACCAAGACTCCCCTCCCTGATGCAAGTTCTGTTAATTATAGTACAAATATTGACATGGATGCGATAACAGTATTATATACATCAATTTTATAATCTCATTTCTCATTTCTCACAATCGAATGGTTTGGAAATGGGATACACGATATCTTTGCCTTACCTCATCATATGCTGTGTTTAAGTAGATAAAAATAAAATAATTTATAAATGTCTTCATTATAGATTACAATAAATTGATGTTTAATAATAATGATTATTTTTAAAATAATTTTAATAAAAAAAATTAATTCCATATTGATTGTATAAAATGATGAAATCGTTCACAGTAACAATTAATGTTTGTATATATAATAGATAATAGAAATGACTCGCAAAAACATAATATTTCAAAACTTATTCAAGCGATAATGGAGGATTCATTCACATTATTTTCATTCTTTTTCTTCTTCAACCGTTTCTTCGGTGCATCACACACGTCATTCATCAGATTTATTAAGTCAGCATCACCTTGTTCGACTTGAGAGGCATCATCATTATTATTATCCACCATGTTATATTCTCTCTTTGGATTATCAATATTAATGGGCTGCTTTGCTAATTTTATAATATTATTTTTTGAGATCATCACGTTTTTTATTTCAGGAATTGGGTCAACAAATGTAGCATATCGATCGAGACTTTTCGGTAGAAATTGCAACACTTCCTCGACTTTTATCTTGTAATTGCGTGTTGTGGGTATTATGACACGTAGATATTGATGAACAGCACTATAAATTGAGCGTATATTGCTCACTGTGACGAATGATGTTGAGGAAATTCGGTTCAAATCAACACCTAAGCCGGACAGCAGACACATCACAACGATCACTCCTGTTGCAACAACTTGAGGTGGAACTGTTTCTAATAAATCCAATTTTACTATAGTGTCGCAACAAGTTATTATATCATTAACAATGCAATATTCAATGTTAATGTCTGATATGATCCGAGCCACTAGGCTTGAAGGATAAATTCTTCCGATTTGCAAATGAAGATTCCGACAAATCGTCGATTGAAATCTATTCAAAACATTGCTAGAAACACCTGTGTTGCGACTAATCTCTTCTATAGTCCGAGGATAACCAGCCATTCGACAAGCTATATAAATACAAGAAGAAATAATAGGAAGTTTTGATTTTGAATGAATTATATTTTGTTTCGAAACGGTTGTGTATAATTCTGTGGTTTGTTTCTAAAATAATAAAAATAAAAGTTAGAATAAAAGTTAGAAGTAAGTAGTGATAAAATAATAATAAAAATAAAACTATTTAACATAAAATCAATAATTTACAGTGAAGGTAAAGTGAAAAAGTATAATAAAGATATTCATTCTTACACCAACTCCGTAAAACGGCATGTTCGAAATTAACTGGCAGAGATGGAAGTGCAAGATTCATCAGGTTAGGCTTACCGACAATAAATGTTATGAGAGCATATGCTTAGGTGAATTAACAATAAAAACTGTTCAGCAATGAAGAAACTAGTTCTTACGTCAGTTTGGAATATATTGATTAATAACACCTTCGCAGTAAGCATTACAACAAAACGACAAGTAAACCAAAAACCGTAATAATCGTCCATACATTGCCCATAAGCATTCGACGAACTGTCTTCAAAAATAACTGTAGCTTTTAGCATTAAATGCTGTGCGCTGTTAAAAATTGTGACACTACGGTCATTGAAATTGAAAGAGTAAAGAAAACTTTATTAAGCAAAATAAATATACAGCAGATTAATTAACCCCACCTCAATCTGCTTCGATAGATAAAGCTTGGAGCATAATTCGTTTATTGAACGTAAGTTTCCAATTATCAAAAGTTCCTTTCGGTCTGATTGAGTGCACTGTGCTCTTTCCAAGCTTTGCTTCAAATCAGAAAACTTAGTGGAAAATGAAGTGAGAGAATAGCCAAGACTTTTACTATCAATCCCAGAAGTTCTGGATGTACTGCTTTCCTCATCATAGGATCTTATTTCTTCACGGTAGTCAATTACACGTGAATTTTGCACCTCACCACATTCTTGGCAAACAACATCTCCAGCCGAGAAATCGACTATCAACTTGAAATTCTTACAGTTAAAACAGCTTGAATCGATGACTGAGTCGTTTATTTCCATGGGAACCAGCATTATCAGTAGTAAGTAATTTATTTTAATGATACGGGATGATATAAAATATGAACAGCCACAGAAAAGGAACAATGAATGAATTAATTAATGAATAGGAATCAAAAATCAAAACAGTAGGAAAAAGCTAAAATACATAACAAGGAGCCCTCTTAAGCTCGACGCCTTATTACCACGATCAAAAATTTGGTGAGAAAATGAATGAATGAATGAATGAATGAATGAATGAATGAATGAATGAATAGGAATTAATGAATGAATGAATGAATGAATGAATGAATGAATGAATGATAAGATAGTATTTTTTCCGCACGCCGACCGATTTCCACACGCTGGTTTCGTTTTTAAAACATTTTTGAAAAGGAATTTATCCATAATAAATCCAAAATAGATCGCGTGAGGAAAACCTGTGTTCCTAAGACTCTTTTTACTTTTTAATCACTCGTGCCTGGTCTATTACTGTTGAGCTTATATTGCGCTGTTTCACTCAGCGCATGTCGGTTACCTCTAGCTAGAGGTAACCGACATGCGCTGAGTGAAACAGCGCAATATAAGCTCAACAGTAATAGACCAGGCACGAGTGATTAAAAAGTAAAAAGAGTCTTAGGAACACAGGTTTTCCTCACGCGATCTATTTTGGATTTATTATGGATAAATTCCTTTTCAAAAATGTTTTAAAAACGAAACCAGCGTGTGGAAATCGGTCGGCGTGCGGAAAAAATACTATCTTATCATTCATTCATTCATTCATTCATTCATTCATTCATTCATTAATTCCTATTCATTCATTCATTCATTCATTCATTCATTCATTCATTCATTCATTTTCTCACCAAATTTTTGATCGTGGTAATAAGGCGTCGAGCTTAAGAGGGCTCCTTGTTATGTATTTTAGCTTTTTCCTACTGTTTTGATTTTTGATTCCTATTCATTAATTAATTCATTCATTGTTCCTTTTCTGTGGCTGTTCATATTTTATATCATCCCGTATCATTAAAATAAATTACTTACTACTGATAATGCTGGTTCCCATGGAAATAAACGACTCAGTCATCGATTCAAGCTGTTTTAACTGTAAGAATTTCAAGTTGATAGTCGATTTCTCGGCTGGAGATGTTGTTTGCCAAGAATGTGGTGAGGTGCAAAATTCACGTGTAATTGACTACCGTGAAGAAATAAGATCCTATGATGAGGAAAGCAGTACATCCAGAACTTCTGGGATTGATAGTAAAAGTCTTGGCTATTCTCTCACTTCATTTTCCACTAAGTTTTCTGATTTGAAGCAAAGCTTGGAAAGAGCACAGTGCACTCAATCAGACCGAAAGGAACTTTTGATAATTGGAAACTTACGTTCAATAAACGAATTATGCTCCAAGCTTTATCTATCGAAGCAGATTGAGGTGGGGTTAATTAATCTGCTGTATATTTATTTTGCTTAATAAAGTTTTCTTTACTCTTTCAATTTCAATGACCGTAGTGTCACAATTTTTAACAGCGCACAGCATTTAATGCTAAAAGCTACAGTTATTTTTGAAGACAGTTCGTCGAATGCTTATGGGCAATGTATGGACGATTATTACGGTTTTTGGTTTACTTGTCGTTTTGTTGTAATGCTTACTGCGAAGGTGTTATTAATCAATATATTCCAAACTGACGTAAGAACTAGTTTCTTCATTGCTGAACAGTTTTTATTGTTAATTCACCTAAGCATATGCTCTCATAACATTTATTGTCGGTAAGCCTAACCTGATGAATCTTGCACTTCCATCTCTGCCAGTTAATTTCGAACATGCCGTTTTACGGAGTTGGTGTAAGAATGAATATCTTTATTATACTTTTTCACTTTACCTTCACTGTAAATTATTGATTTTATGTTAAATAGTTTTATTTTTATTATTATTTTATCACTACTTACTTCTAACTTTTATTCTAACTTTTATTTTTATTATTTTAGAAACAAACCACAGAATTATACACAACCGTTTCGAAACAAAATATAATTCATTCAAAATCAAAACTTCCTATTATTTCTTCTTGTATTTATATAGCTTGTCGAATGGCTGGTTATCCTCGGACTATAGAAGAGATTAGTCGCAACACAGGTGTTTCTAGCAATGTTTTGAATAGATTTCAATCGACGATTTGTCGGAATCTTCATTTGCAAATCGGAAGAATTTATCCTTCAAGCCTAGTGGCTCGGATCATATCAGACATTAACATTGAATATTGCATTGTTAATGATATAATAACTTGTTGCGACACTATAGTAAAATTGGATTTATTAGAAACAGTTCCACCTCAAGTTGTTGCAACAGGAGTGATCGTTGTGATGTGTCTGCTGTCCGGCTTAGGTGTTGATTTGAACCGAATTTCCTCAACATCATTCGTCACAGTGAGCAATATACGCTCAATTTATAGTGCTGTTCATCAATATCTACGTGTCATAATACCCACAACACGCAATTACAAGATAAAAGTCGAGGAAGTGTTGCAATTTCTACCGAAAAGTCTCGATCGATATGCTACATTTGTTGACCCAATTCCTGAAATAAAAAACGTGATGATCTCAAAAAATAATATTATAAAATTAGCAAAGCAGCCCATTAATATTGATAATCCAAAGAGAGAATATAACATGGTGGATAATAATAATGATGATGCCTCTCAAGTCGAACAAGGTGATGCTGACTTAATAAATCTGATGAATGACGTGTGTGATGCACCGAAGAAACGGTTGAAGAAGAAAAAGAATGAAAATAATGTGAATGAATCCTCCATTATCGCTTGAATAAGTTTTGAAATATTATGTTTTTGCGAGTCATTTCTATTATCTATTATATATACAAACATTAATTGTTACTGTGAACGATTTCATCATTTTATACAATCAATATGGAATTAATTTTTTTTATTAAAATTATTTTAAAAATAATCATTATTATTAAACATCAATTTATTGTAATCTATAATGAAGACATTTATAAATTATTTTATTTTTATCTACTTAAACACAGCATATGATGAGGTAAGGCAAAGATATCGTGTATCCCATTTCCAAACCATTCGATTGTGAGAAATGAGAAATGAGATTATAAAATTGATGTATATAATACTGTTATCGCATCCATGTCAATATTTGTACTATAATTAACAGAACTTGCATCAGGGAGGGGAGTCTTGGTTCCCATCAACTTATTGAAAATCCCCACTCGTGCTACTGAGTTTCCTTGTCTTGGCAACACAATCCCATCTCCTTTATATTTTAATAATAAATTGCGATGTTTTGTTGCGATTCGAAAACTAACAAAATCTCGAAAGTTTTCAATTACAGCTGATTCTGATACTTTGATCGGTCCTTTTGTATTATATGAAATTGAGTCACCTTCAGCTAATGGGAATGGGTTATTTCCTAATAAAACTAATTCTAGCTCATCAATCGTTGGGTCGAAGGTTGCACTCACTACTTCACCAGGTGGAATAGCGGTGTATGATGGACGAGGAATCTCCCATAATGTGTTTCCTTGCTTTGTTCGAATCATTAGTTTTATACAACAAAATGTGGATGTTTTATTTGTAAATTCAAAATATCCGCAAGCAGGAGATTCGGAGGTGCCACTGCTGCCTTTTGCTGAGTCAGCTGCTCCAGGCTCGTATAATGAACCATAGGTCACCGGTATTACCACAGAGGGGCTATGCAGATAAACAACAGCAACAGCAATACATAAGATGATAATAGTGATAATCAACAAAAATAAAATAAAATTAAACAGAATGACTTCATAAGATGAAAAGATTAGATGCTCATAAAGCTGTTAAATTCGTGTGGTATTTGTAACATCGATTAAGTGAATGAATGATTGGTGGGAAGTAGTTCTTCCTTGTATGAAAAGACTAGCCACATTGATTAACAGAGAACATGTGTTGCAAATAAATTAATAATTCAACTAAATATTTGTTATTTTATTATGTTTTATCTTACATTATGATGGGAGGTGGCGGAGAAGAAGTAAATTTGCGCTCAATAATATTTCTGATGTCTAGCCCCGGTGCCTCTACAAGATACAAAAGCAATTTATTATTAAGCGCATTTAAATATGAAGAATGATCAATAGATTTGTACAATAACGTTTATACAATAAAAGAACTCATCAAAAATTGATATAATTTTTTTCTCGATAACTGGTCAGCCGTCCATAGTCTATAGACTAGACTATTCTCTCAAAAAGTCTAAGATTGGGATACTGATAAAATTTAATTTAAAATATTCCTCCTAAGCAATAGTTTGATGGGATGATACTGATAAAATTTAATTTATAATATTCCATCAAATAATAAATTTTGTTTTATTCTAATAGTTGAGTATTCAGGTTGCTCTGAAGAAGTTTGAACTTTACAAGTAAAATGTAAAATGACTTTTGCGAGGTAAATCATTATTGAAGTTTTATTTTACCAATAATCTTAGGTCATATTTTTATCCTTCCGATATAATACTACGATTGAAAATATTGTTGTTGCAAATGTTTATTCTACTGTAAATATCGATTTCTTATATAAGATTTTGAATACAAAAGAGAGTAGGCATGGCAACAATGCAACATATATATGAATTGCACATACGATACACTACTGTTCATACAAAATGCAATAGTGGAAAAGTGAGTGATAGATATTGGATATTAGTTTATATATTACCTCCTCTTCGACAACCATGACAACATCGACTGAGCAGTTCAGCTTTTAACGGCACGTTACTGTCACAACAGTCTTCGCAATATATTCCACCGCAATTTCTACAATGATGTCTTCTTTTGAAACTGGTAAATTTATGTTTGCACGTCCGACAATCCTCAACATCTTCATTCCTCTCCCAAAGGAAGGTTACTACTTCATCTTCCTCCTTCTTGGATGATTGGGAAGTTAATTTAACTCCAAGTAATGAACTTAGCGCCATTAACCTTGAAATGATCGAACGATCACACGATAAAAATAATAAAATAATAAAATACCAGTATTGCATGATCAACTACAACCGTTGTTCATAAATACATTAAATGTTGTTAATATTGGGGTATCGGTGTTAATTTATTATTACCATTCATTTTGTTCATTGATTAGATGATTAGACTGTAGATTTGTCCATCAGAAATTAATCTGGAAATTGATCATTTTACAAAATTACATTCCACATTCTAAATACACTATAACAAATCATCATTCATGTTATTAAACAGTGAACATACAGTATAACAAAGGACAGAGCTATTCAATTTAAAATGTATCAATTACTCTTTCTTCTTTCCACATTGATTGGCATTTGTTATGGATTGGATAAAACTGTTTATTCATTAGGCATTGATTACGGTACGAGCGGAGTTCGAGGCTGTCTGATAAATTCAAACATGAATATTATTCACGAACTTAGTATACCTCATACAAACAATGAGGTTAGTGATGCTGTTGGTTGGGAAAACTCATTAAATAAACTATTGGAAGATAGTTTACCACTTCAATATAGAAAAGATTTAGTGACAATTTGTGTAAGTGGAACGTCAGCCTCTGCATTAGTTTATAATATAAAACAGAAAAAGATATCAAGAAACACAAGAATGTATAATTATAATGTTTTAGACACTAATAATAATAAGTCCATTACTGGTCAACAAGCTATGAATTGTATCAAATCGTATGCTCCAGCAGATAGTGCAGTGGTTGCTTCTACATCAACTTTGGCTAAATTGTTGTCTTGGCATTTTGAAAATCCTTTGCTTTTCGAAGAAAAACTTGTTCATCAATCAGATTATTTATCTTATTGTTTACGTGGTAAACCTAATGATATTCCATTTATATCTGATTGGCATAATGCTCTTAAGGTGATATTTACTTTTTGAATATATAAGATTTGACAAGTTTTGATTATTATTACTATTTACAGGTTGGCTATGACGTTGCTTATCTCGATTATCCTGTTTGGTTGAAAGAGTTACTTATTAGTTGTAATTTATCTTTGGATGTTCTTCCTCAAGTGATTGAGCCTGGCAAAAAAGCAGGAATTATTTCATCTGAAATAGCCAACAAATATTCCATTAATGAATGCTGTGAAGTAATTGCAGGTTATCTTATTTATTTACAAATCATAATAATTATGGTCAAATATATCAGTTTGAATTTGCTCCACCTCCATATTCCACAACTCGAATATCAAATAAATTTTTGTTTATTGAACATGTTATCGTAATTAACTTCTTCTTTTGAGTTTGAAGAAGAAACATTCCTTCATATACATCGTATAATAATAATTATTATTAATAATATTATTATTCACAAAGGAACTACTGATAGTATCGCCGCATTCATTGCTTCTGGTGCAGATAAGCCTGGCCAAGCAGTTTCTAGTTTGGGCTCAACCTTAGCAATTAAATCTATCAGTGAGAAGCGAGTAGAAGATAGCAAACGAGGCATTTACAGTCATAGACTAGGGAATGAATGGTTGGTTGGAGGTGCTTCAAATGTTGGTTGTGCTATTTTTCGAAAAGAAGGTTTTTCAAATGAAGAGTTAGAATTATTAAGTCGCGACATCGATCCTAATGAAGATTCACATTATAAATATTATCCCTTGTTAAAGCAGGGCGAGAGATTTCCTACCAATAATCCACTGCAAGAGCCTGTTTTAGACCCGAAACCAATGCTTATCAAGTCTAGTAATGATGTTAATTATAATGATAATCAAGTTGATCGCAAGTTGTATCTCCAAGGATTATTACATAGTATCGCTGTGATTGAAAAGCAAGGCTATGATGCTTTAGAGCAGTTAGGAGCATCACCTATAACCGAGGTTAGCTTTTATTGCGAATAGAATGTGAAGTTATCTCAGCCGCTTAAAATAACTGCAATATCTTGTATTTTTATTAGGTATTTACTGCTGGTGGAGGAGCAAAGAATAATATGTGGAGCAGTATGAGGAGTCGTATACTTCAAAAGAAAGTAAGGTTAGTTATAACTTATTATTGTTGAAATAAATTTCGATTTATCATAGCGATGCCATATTCTATGTCTAACATGACAATTAGCTGCAGTAATTGATAGTTGTGTAGAAGCTTTTGTAAATGACCATAAAGTTATTTATTTGCAACAGCTAATTGTTTGCACAATTCCGATTTATTATAACATGCAAAATAAATAATTATTATTAGTCGATTTTATTATTATTATTTTTTCAATCATTGCTGTTCTCTATGTGTTGATGGACGTGATTGGATGTTATCTTCCGTTACTTAATTGTTTGTTATTTTAGTAAAGCATTTAATGTGGAAGCATCGTATGGATGTGCTCGATTAGCTTTGAAATATTTCCCAAAAAATTAATAGCATGAAACAGTTAACGTAGAGTTAGTAGTTAATGGATGCAGCACATCAGATATTTCTAGCAGATGAGAGATGGTGCCATCTCACTGCACTGTTGTCAAATTACCATTAAATCCATCCCGGGGTATGGTGTTTAATCAATTATGTACGGATTATTTTTATTAAAAATAAAACAAGTTCGACCGTGGATATTCATATTCATTTCGTTTTGTGAACTATGTTGTATCATAGAATTAATTATATGTTTAGATGAGTCACTGCATTAAAATTAGCAGTTATCGTCACAATAATAAATATATTGTTAACATATTTGAATTCTCAAATACTATCGAAAATAATTCTTAATTCTAAGACTCGATAATATTTGAACATATATATTTTCTTTAACACAATCGAATAGTGAGCTTATGATGGTGACCAATGCAAAGAGTATTTTAATGAAAATATTATTCCCGATGAAGTAATGAATGAAATTGTGTCGAATAAATTTTGTTAAGTGAATATGCTACAATATCTGGTCAGGTGTATGTAAGTTATAGACCGACACATTTTCTATTCGTTCATTCATTTGATATTTGTTCATTCAATTTTCATTCATAAATTGTTTCAACATTATTTTTAAATTGACCCCCCGGAAATGAAGGGGTGTACCCCCAACAGTACCGGTAAAAAAGAAGAGTTGTAGCTGCTGTGCTGCTGGTGGGACCAAACAATTATTTTCTTTTCATAATTTGGTTTGCTACAATGAGCGATTTTTACTGTCGCTATTATGTTGGCCATAAAGGTAAATTTGGTCACGAATTTATGGAATTTGAAATAACCAATGGCAAACTTAGGTACTCCAACAACTCAAACTATAAGAATGACTTCATGATCAGAAAAGAAGGTACATATTTGATTATGTATTTTTATTCAGTTTAATTTACCACTTGATTTTATACTTGAATAGTTCTGACATTAATCTCTGTACTCTGGTACATATCAGAATTCCCAACATTAAGCATTGTTTTTTTATTCACCAGTACTTCCGTCACCACAAAGTTAAAACAATTTGTTTAATTAATCTATATTTGTATTATGCAATATTTAGTTACTCTAGGTCCTGCTGTTATCAACGAAATCAAAAGAATTATTCAAGAGAGTGAAATAACACAAGAAGATGATCACAATTGGCCCCCACCAGATAAGATTGGTCGCCAAGAATTAGAAATTAAAATGGATAAAGATCATATTTCTTTCACGGCAAGTTGAAATGCGATTAAATTAAATTATATTTTATGATATATTTCTTGTCTTTTCAAAATTATATCAGAACGACATTTTTATAATATTTTCAAAACTTTGTATAGATTTTATTATTTTTACATTTCATTATTTATTTTGGTGTAATGTTCGAATTAAATTATTATCATTCTCGCAATTCTATTCTTTCATGTCAATCATGTTCAATTCATATTTTTTAGTCGTCAAAAATTGGATCATTGTTAAATGTTCAAGAAAGTGGCGATCCAGAAGGATTCAGAATCTTCTACTATCTTGTTCAAGATTTGAAATGTCTGGTGTTTTCATTAATCAGTCTCCATTTCAAAATCAAACCAATTCCATAAACTGACTCATAAAATATCGATTCTTTTGCTAAAGATGACTATTTCAGGCATCAAACAATCTGCATGCATGAGACACAATTCCACTTAATTTTAATTTTAACTGAATTATTTATATATAGTAGCAATATTTTTTGTAGTGCTTAAAATGTTAAATAATCACACCGATTTCTATACAAGCTATCGATTGATTGATTTTCTGAAATAAACCGTCTAAAAGCAAGGCTGTCTAAAGCTACAAATCAAATCAACTACCCCCCTGCCAATGTATATATAGCTATAATAGATGTTTTTGTTTATAATAAATCCTTAAATTTGGAACCTCCTTAAATTAAATAAATAAATATAACTATACCAATCTGTTTATCCTTTCCAGCCTCCTTCGAGAGGCTTCCAAGCCAATTGAATATTACTATATTAATAAGATATTGCGAGTGTATCGGATAGCGTTAACAATTTGAGCGAGTCTCTTCATTTAACGGTTAAGAAAGGCGTGGTATTGAGTAGGATTCAGGGAATCACTGATTTCATTAACCAATACCAACATTCATTGCCATAACATCGAGATGAAAGTAAGTAATACATATGTGCATGTTTATATGTATTTGAGATCTGGAAAGTTTGCTATGTTATTCGTATCGGTTGTAACGTTGTAACATATTAATTAGTACCAATATTACCAAATATTCTTTGGCTTATTGCTTAAAATAATAATAATTGAAAAATCAATCCATCACAAGGAAACAAAATCGGGAGTAAGTAAGTATACAGTGTAGATGATACCAAGACGGCTGGCTATCCAACAGTTGTCTCAGTCAGTCCGGAGTTTTTTAATTAAAAATTATATTGTCCCACGTCTAGCATTTCTATAAAAAATATTTTAATTTCCCCTTATTGGTATATGGTACTGGTTTTATGGATAAGATTAAATGTCCTTAGAATAATAGAATAATAGAATTTTTTAAAATAGAATATAGAATATAATATATATATTAGTTTGATATCAATAGATATATATATGGTTATAATTGATTAAAATAAATGTTGGAATTGTTATAGAATATTTTATTTTTTTGTTATCATAATTAGCTATTTACATATGAGTTGAATCAATTGAGATATATATATAGTAATATTCAATTGACTTGGAAGCCCCTCGAAGGGGTTCCAATTTAAGGGTTCATTATAAACGAAACTACTATTTATACAGAGGCAGGGGGGCTAACCAAACTTAAATACAAACCACTTAAGTATACATTGTATTTAATTATTAGAAAACTATAATTCATACTGTCAAACATGTAAGAAATGATAGTGTTTCAGTAGTAATAGTTGGACTGTGAGCTATAATATGCCACGTTTAAACATCTCCTGCAACAACGGATCCTTCAATGCCGCATTCATTTGAACCTCTTAATATTCTAAAGGTTCCTTTCTCACCCCATGAAGAGTTCCATGAGTTGACACAGATCCAATAAGGGGTACCATTTTCCTCACCCCAACCAATCATTTTAATAGCATGTCCTCCCAAACTCTTTCCAGTCTTATGCTGGTAAATTCCTGATGAGTATGATTCGAAATCTTCGTACACGGTCATGGCGACTGAAACGGTTCCTTTTTCCATTAATTCTTTTTGAATATTTGCAACGGATTTCACGGAATAAGAGGATGAAGCCAAATGTTTATCAGATTTGTATGCGGTCTTATAGGCACTCTCCGAGCAGGTAGATGTGCATTTAGGAGTACTGAAAGATGGAAGGGAATCACACGCAACCATTCCTGCAGGAGGATCAACATGGTGAGCGCATGATTGAAGTGAATATGGTTTGCAAGAGCTTCCAGTGCCAATATCAGCGTAATCTGCACCTGAAGAAACTCCAACTTTAGTGAACCAATTCCATGCACCTATCGTAGATTTAAAATCAAAATAAATTACACGTAATAAGATTAATTTGAAATGGAAATTATATACCTGATGGCTGACCACCATTGCACCCCATTGAGAATGAGCAACTTACACCATTGCAGCAAGCATTGGTATCCTCAGCAGAGAAAACAGTTGTGGCATCGCCAGTTGCAATACAGAAACGATCATTGAAAGCTTCTGTACTTCCAAATGCCCAACAGGAACCGCATGAACTTTGGTCTCTTACTCGACCAGAAATAGCAGCACAAGCTGGCCAAGCAGTGCGCACGTCGAAACTAGATGGGATATCACCAGGAGAGACTTTGAACACTGTTTTCTCAACTTCTGGTTCAGTGTAGCCCTCTTCTCCAGGCATGATGGTACCAAGGAGTTTCTTAACATCAGCAACAGTTGCATTTGCAAATCTTGTGCTGATTTCAGCTTTCCAAGTGGTTCCCATGGCCTGTAAATGATGAAGAACAACAATTTTTATTTTATCACACTCAAGTCTCAATTTCAGATCAGTAATTTTTGATATAAAAATAATTGAACATATTAATATCAGAGAAATAAATAAATATACTGAATTTTATTGTATTTTCAAGCTGGTCTTTTTCTCACATTGATCATTTCAACCAATTGGATACTTTGTGCTGGTGTTTTGTGATCTTCATCAACAATTTTTGTTCCAAGAGCTGCTTGGGCCAGCAAAGTCAACAATACAACAGAGTACATTTTACTACTGAGAAAAAGGTATGATATACTGTAACTATAATTGAAAGTACTACTATACCAACAAAACTTTTTGGAAAAATCGAAAAATCAAACCTCAAACAAATTCCCCACCCCGATTTACCGTTAAATAGCCGATTTTAGTTTGATGCAATAATATATAATAATAAGCATTAATTGCAATATTTTGTTCTTCGAATCATAATGATGCAATTATAATGAAATTAAAATGAAGGGCTTGCACAAATTTGAAGGTTTGCGTCATCACATATCATCACCACTTTAAAGGGGGCTCTAACTTTATTATATTCATACCACAATAGCGCCGCTAATCACTTGTTGATCACCAATGTCATGAGTACGCAAAGTGCAATTAGTGAATCGAGCATGCTACTTGACACTAAATTTGACGTTATAAACGATAATGGAGGAACAATATCCCCTCAATCTTTGCCACAACGATCTCAATCCAACACCAGTTTAAACAATGGATCTGTTAACAATTCTTCGTTGAAAAGATCAACATCCTCCTCTTTCTCTCCTCCAAAGCCATGTGCATTCTTTGCTCAAGGTACTTGTAGAAACGGTAATGAGTGTAGATTCAGTCATTCTAACGATCAATTAGCCATGCCAGTAACAATTCAAACTCCACCTCCTCCAATTTGTATAAATATACCTCCTGGACACCCTATTTATAGTATTGATGTTGAATGTGTTGCAAGTGGTATTCAGCATAATGCTCGTTCCGTTGCACAAGTGGCTTTAGTAGATGAATGGAGCAGGCCCGTTTTCAATGTATATATCAAACAAGATATGCCAGTGGTTTCTTATATTGAACCACTCACCGGATTAACAAAAGAAATATTAGATCAATATGGTTTGCCGTTAGGTGAGTGGTTTTTTATTTGGTGTCGATCGTTGTATTGAAATGTTTTATTTGATATAGCTGAAGCACTAGCTCACCTTCGGGCCCATCTTTCACCAAATGCCATTTTAGTGGGACAGAGTATTCACAAAGATGTCCAGTGGCTTCAATTAGCCGAAGGTGTCGATTACGCTTCATTAATTGATTTATCAACTCTTTTAAAAGTATGGAATCCTCAGAGGGGGGAACATACTATTTTCTCACAAGATCATTGCGCAAAGGTGTGGATAGGTTATGGTGATCGGACAAAGCATGATGCTGTCACTGATGCAGGAATTTCTATGTCGCTTTTCAATGCTTATCGTACTGTACAATGGGATCCTATTAGATTACAACAATTGCAAATGGCAACATTAGCAGCACCAAGGGTACCAGGCTTTTCAGCAGTACATCCAGTAGTGGACGGATGCTGGTGAGCTTACCGTAACAGCATCATAATCTATGTTTGATACCTTATGATTTTTTATTTAAATTTTAGTATGGGGAATCGCAAAAAGTGCATTTGTGGAGCGCCATTCCTTTAGCATACATTCAAATCATTCAAGCCCATCCCACCTCCCGCCCACCACTACACTCATTACATTATAGTTATTAGTTTCATTCATCATCCTCATTTGTGACAATTGTTTTAGTCAATAACTTAGTTGCATCTATTTCTTTGTTCGTTAGTTTAAAATATCACAGAAAATTCATAAAAATTAAAATAAACCTCACATCTCTACTTGAGTCATATATTATCAACTATGATGATTGAGAAATGTTTCTCTCAGTTTATATTTATAAAGTAGTTGGAGTTCATACACCTATTATATGTTCGAATGACCATAAAATGAATGGATGCTTGCTGCCACAATGCACATGGTATATCCAAGATATTTCCCATCCAGGCATCATTAGAGAGTAAGGAATTCAAAGTTCAAATGAAGGAATGGATTACCTGAAGGTTCAACATAAACTTGTTTGGGCAAACGCTATTTACTGGGATGTGTTACTCACGTTAATCTAGCTTTAATAAAGTTATTGCAAACTATCTTGTTTTCTAATGATCCCAAATGTCAACGAAAATATTTGAACGAATTAAAAGTTAAATTAAAATAAAAGAATTAAAAGAACAAAAAACACTATTAGCATCGATGAATTGCTGATACTGATGAATAAACACATCTACTTAGTTCTAAACACATACAATAATCCGGAACAGAATGATCATATTTTTCAACCATAATAATTGTTATCTAAACACACAGAAATTATTTGATGTTTGACCTAACTGTCATTTAATCAATACTTGGAGCAGCAGTCACGTTACTATCATCTCCAGGAGCTTGACATTCTACAGCGTAATCTCCATGAAGGCATTCACAAGATCCATCCAAATGCATGAAATAACTTGAAACTTTTAAATTTGGATGGGATTTTTTCATTTTTTCTTCAAATTGATTCATGTTTTTGATATGATAATCTCGTTCCTCTTCAGGTTTCATATCAGGATAAAATAATCTATATGCAACATGATCTATGCATATTATTTCTTCAATATGGTGCAACTTTTGTGCTAAATCTAGATGAGTTTCCCAAAGCGTGCACCAAGTAGGGTATTTGGTTTGGTTTACACCTAAACTCGACCCCGCGAGGATAAATTGATCATAATTATTATTGTAACCTCCTTTATTCATGAAATAAACAATATCATCCAGTAATCTAAAATCCATGCAAGAAAGTACCATGGCCTAAAATTAAATTAATTACTTTACAGTAGGTAAATAAACAAAGTATTTCAATCGAGGTAAAGCTGTACAGTAATAGTATTTCATAAGCTGCCACTATATTCACAGGTCAAAATGTACCTTTGCTGTTTTTGCGACTAACTGATTTTGACCGCCCAATATATCAATATATCACCCTCAACCAAAGCACCAAAGCATGAACACTTCCGTTTGAACCTCTTCGGGGTATCAAGTGATTGGCATTTTTACTATCATTCTTTGATTTATTGATACTTACTGAGTTACCCATTTTGAAATGATTGTACTGTACCACTTTGATTTTTAAAAATTATTGTACAACTTTGAATTTTAATATTTTAATTACCTAAAGTTGGTCAATCCTAATAAAATCAAGCGGTGAGATTATTTACAGAATTATATTTGTTTAATATTGCTGCTAGCTATTATCAACAAAAATACACAGTATATAGGTTTTGGCTAATTGTGAAGATACTAAGATACATATTTATTAAGTTTCCGGATTCGATTGTTGATTGGTTAAATATATGAAACGGTCTGACACTTTGAAAATATCGAACAATAACTATTGAATATATAATTTATTCTTTGAGCAGTTTACATGTATCCCTGGTATCTATATTTCCTTTGAGGGTTTGAATTTTTGTTGTTGAATCTATTTGCGTGCCCACCCCTTTCCTTTCCCCACCCCACATTTTTTAAATCAATCAGTGCGTAACTTGTTTACAATCAATCATAGCAATACCGAAGTGGTTTAAAAATGTTTATTACAATCTTTGCAAGCTTGGTAATTATTTTTTGTTCCGGCGTTGCTTTTTGCTTCAATTGGAATAACAAATTCAAATCTTCTCGCCCCCGATCATCCACCATACGCTCCTTGCTTCAATCACCATTGAAACCATTGGGAACCACTGCATCAAATTTAAGAAACATTAATAATATCAAATATATTGACTTCGAAAGTGCTCTATTGAATAATAATACTGAGTATGACTTGGTTCAATGTCAATCAGATGACAAAACTGGAGATCTTGTTTGCGATGATGGTAGATCACCTGGAATTCACTTGTCCCCTGTCGAGGTCCAAGAAGTTGTACAAACAATTAAATCTGAAGTGAAGCAAAATCTTGTGGAGAATGCAGCACTTGACATTAGTCACAGTATCGCGTCTAACATTTTTTTGGGATATGGAGATTTAAGCAAAGACATTGTTCCGGTTTCTGTCCGTTATCTCTTGTATAACTCTTTGGTTTCTTTGATCAATCCACCAAAGCCATTATCACAGAAGAACGAAACAAGCAGCTTAGTTGAAATTTCACCAGATTCGAAGAAATCTGACTTGTCAGTTGCTGTTTCATTGAAAGTTCTTGAAGAAGACATGAATAACAACATTGGCAATCGTTTTGTTTCACCTTTAGCTTCTTCTTCAATTCCATTGTTGGTTCAAAATGAATTCAACTCTCCAGGCAATGATGAAACATCTACAAAGTATGAGCCATTTGCAACCTTAACGATGATGCTTAAAAGAAACAAAGAAAATTCTTCAAATTCCAACGACTCCAACTTTTCATTACCTAATACAAGTACAAGAAACATTTCTGATGTACCGTTTTTACAAAAGTCCGTTGAGAGTTTATTGAAGTATTATGTCGGACCAGTGTTCATTCACAGTGTCACTCATAGTGTCACTTCAGTCTGTTTCCATTACACATCAGAAGAGATACACTCTATCATCAAATCAATTGAAACGATAGGAAAGTTATCACAGTCCCTTTAGATATTTCTGATGTGAAATGATATGGTTATTATGTCCATCCTTCCATCCCCCCAAACAAACCCCCTTTCAACAACCCAATTTTGATAAAAGTACTTGACATTTCTAAAGTGAAATATTTTGTACTAACAACCTTATATATTGTACACCTATAGTTATGGTTCTGCTATTGCTTTCTAAATAATGACCATACTCTATTTCTTAACTTTTACCCTACTTTTTCCCGGTGGATCCTTTCATACTTTCACATTATATATAATTTCTATTTACCATTGGCCCGCACGATTTGTTAATTTTTATGTCTGAGAGCCAGTATGTATGCTGGCTTCATATTGTAGAGAATTTTGACACAGTTTTGATATGACCATAACACAGTTTTGAGAAAGTTTTGATACAATTTTAAGATAATTTACATATTCTGCATGTTTTGTACTGTACTGTATATATGGAGAACTTACCTGATTGTGGTTGAGTAGTTATTATTTTAACTATTTAATTCAAGTTATGAAGTACTGAAGATCAGATGAGATCTCGGGTTGAGTGACTATGAAACAAGTTTTGATACAATTTTGAGATTCCTTTTCACCGTTTTTCTGATGTTGACTACCATCTGCCATCATCAATTATTCAATTCCTACAAACTATATCAGCGTTATTCTTCGTAGATGGTCGTTAGATTCGTCAGTTGTGTGTAACTTCTGACGAGGGTTTGAATCATCCTCAAGTCGTATCATCCCAACTGAACCTGCTGCTGTCATCGGATATGATCGTTTAGAATATCATAATATCATAATAATGTCATCTGTTACAACATAAGATGAGTGAAAGAAGAAGACGTCATGTGTGATAGCATGTGATTTGTGTACTTGTCATTATCGCATATGATTCTTGCTCTAAATATTGTAAATTAATGTATATTTTGTAACTATTTTTATTCATTTTGAGTAAACATCAATAGGCTATTTAGATTCCTATGTATGCTATTTCGACAAGAAACAAACATCCCAATTCAACTAATAGTGGCTTTGTTATATGTAATAAGAGCTATTAATTCCCCAAATAATAATAATAATATCATAAAAATGAGAATAGAGAATAATTTTAATTATATAATTATTGTTTTATGGAAGCTATAAACTATGATTATGGGTAAAATTATAATAACATTTCAAGCGAGGCGATATCATAATTGTGAACCCTTCGCAATAAAATGACACAAGATTTTCATTCATTCATTCATTCTCGAGGGGGGGGGGTAATGATAGTGTTTATTCTGCATAAGACACAACAGCTCTGGCTGCTGCTCGTTGGGGTCTCACATTATATCCGAACCCCCAACTGCTACCTCCCATGCTCTTTCTGCTGACCCTGGCGTTCTTTCTGTTCCCAGTGGATGATGCCTCCGGACTAAACACTTCCGGTAGCTTGGTCTTCCGGTTCGAACTTCTATTATTACTTAACCCTCGATTATGATTATTGTGAGTGCTTGTCGCATGCTCCATTTCTGCCTTCTCGATTATTCCGAAATTAATGGCTTGTTTTTCGAGGATGAACAAAGCCATGCCAACCTCGCCGACTGTCTTCGACTCTCTCAAAGCATCCAACCAACGAACACGCACTTCAAATGTCGGCCAAAGGGTTGATCCCACATATGATAAATTAATATCATCATTTTCATCATCATCATCCTGAGCATTCACATCATCCTCGCCTAATTTAATAATTGTAATAATAATAATAATAATAATAATAATAATAATAATAATAATAATAATAATAATAATAATAACAATAATAATAATA
>VKHH01005963.1:0-34782 GCA_015144975.1 Epipyxis sp. PR26KG | reverse complement strand
TTCTTCAAGCTGACGTCATATGTTGTATTGTTGGAAACGAAACGCATATTGTTTTGTGTTTGTGTTTTTGTTCACCATCTGAATTGTTCGACCAACTTGGCTTTTTTAGTCCACTTGGTCAATCATATTCTCAACATTTATCACACCGGCGGTATTATTTTAATAAAAGTTAATAATCTTTTTATAAAAACTTTCAATCCTGGAATCAAAATATTTTACTAATTATTTATACATCATTTGATCAATATTTCAATATACTGTATTTATTAGAAGATTTTGCGATCAATATTATTACAATTTTTTTTACCAAGCACTGTTCCTACGTTGCAATTACCAATAATAATCACGAACTAATAAAATGCCTGTCATTCAATAATCTATAAATTATGCTATTGCAAATAATGGGCTGTTGAAAATTCGAAACAGGTATTTGGATGCTTAACTGATAGTATTTACTTCACTGCTTCACTGCTGTAATGACAAATCAAAATAACAATGGTAAAAAGACCAATACCAGTAACACATGGGCTTTTGTGTTTTCTCCAGAGTTAATTAATGGTGTAATAGTAGTTGGAGTAGTTGTTGGAATTGGACTTACAATTTATTGGAGTTATGGTCATAAAAATAAAGTTTGCGCGAGTAAAAGGACTCTTACAAATAAAACTGCCATAGTAACTGGATCGAATTGTGGAATCGGTTATGCCACTGCATATCAGCTAGCAGATCAAGGTGCAGAAGTTATTCTTGCGTGTAGAAATTTAAAATCAGCAGAAGAAGCTGCACAATCCATAATAAAAAAGACGGGGAATAAAAACGTCGAAGTGCGTGAACTAGACTTAAACAAATTTGAAAGTATTCATAATTTCTGTTTAAACGTTAAAAAATGTCATATTTTAGTGAATAATGCTGGAGTTATGTTGAAAGATTATCAAACTACTTCATCAGGGCTTGAGAAAACCATGATGACAAATTATGTTGGACCTTACACTCTTACTCTTACATTATTACCAATTTTGAAAGAAACATCAATATCTGACAAAACAGAAGTTAAGGTTATCAACGTTGCAAGTCGATTAGAAAAAAAATCATCATTTGGACAAAATATTTATAAAACATTATTATCAACAGAAAATAATAGAGATAATGAAGATTCAAGAATGATGTTAACGAAAGATATTAAAAACATTCTTCAAAAAGGTTCTATACCATATTCTCAGTGGGATGCATATTCAACATCTAAATTATTTAATATTTTATTCACTTACGAGTTATCAAATCGGTTGAAGAATTCAAGGGAATCTGACATACATGACAAACAAGAGAACATACCAAATATTACTGTTAACGCTGTTACACCAGGTAATTTTTTTGTTATTTAATAAATATTTTGAGACTTGTTTATGAAATATAAATTTTCTTTTCGATACTCAAAATTATTACACTAAATAAAAATGTTTTTGGATTATGTATAATATGCTTCATTATGAAATGATACTTACAATTAGGATAATGTATGTAGGACAGTATACATTTAAATATTATCTCCTTAGATTTGCTATTATAATAATGTGCTACATACAGTATCATACCGTAAATTATATACATTTTGAGTTTTTATTATACATTATCGGAGTGTGCATTTAAGTATGCTCAGTTTAATTTGCTACATACGATTGATTAATTAATATTGATTGCGGATGGTTTTATTTTTATTTTTAGGAATGGTTAATACTCAACTTTCAAGATATTTACCATTATCATTACAATACTTACTATTCCCTCTTAAAAGTGTACTGCTGAAAACTCCAAATCAAGGTGCATCAAATGTAACTTATTTATGCGATCCGTCTAATTTGAATGGTGTAAGTGGGAAATATTATGGAGATAATGGACAAGAAGTCTTATCATCACCATTATCATACAATAGAACAGTTGCACAATTAGTTTATCAAGCAACGAACGATATTATTATTGAGTCAACGAATGATAAATAGTTAATAACAATACAATTTTATTTGCATTAAAAACTATTTTTGTAAATAATAATTAAATGAACTTTTTCCACAAAAAGGCATTTTAATACTTTCGCAAGTTAATATTTTATGTCGCTAATAGTAGAAAACCAAATAAACAAGCAACAGTATCAAACATTACAAATACAATACTATTGGATTATTGAATCTTAACTAATCGCTAAAATCTAATATCTACCACTATTTTGATTATTATTATTATTGAAATGAGGCGGGTTGAAAGGTTGACCACGAGGAGGACCGTACTGCTGTTGCTGTTGTTGATATTGTTGTGGAGGTGGTACATTATTATTATTATTATTATAAGGATTAAAATTATTTCCCCCTTGAAAAGGAGGTGGTCCACCAGATCTTCCACCAACCATTGGGCCGCCTCCTCTTCCACCAGACGGTGGTCCTCTTCCACCTCCCCTACCTTGAGGACCAGTTGGAGGTCCTCTACCACCTCTATTTCCTAATGGGAATTCAGAACCTGCACCATACAAAGCATGTCCACGAAACTGTCTCCATAACTTGATACGATTGAAAAAAGGAGCTTTTTTGAATGCATCTGGTAAGACAACAAAACTGATTTGAGATCCTCTAACGTAGGCTATTTCAATTCGAGATTCTTGTCCCTCTGGGCTTATTTTTATACATTCCTTAAATTATATTCAGAAAAGCAGGATTGTTATAAGATAGATTCATACGCTACTTTAATATATTTTATTAAAACCTTTAATGTGCAATTCATGTTATCTTGAGCTTCTTCAAGCATGCCTCGATAAATGCATCCATTTTTGAGTTCGATTGTTACGATTCCTCCTTCAGCGTCATGCAGCAGTATGCCAGGAATACCTACCCCTCGCTTACCTGTGACAGACACTAATAAGCAAAATTTCAATTAATACTATAGAAAATACATTTATGTTAAGTATGATGTAGTTAAGCGATATTGTTGATTTTTTTTGGATATAAAATCTCACTTTATATTTATTTTTCCTGTTGTATTTTAATCCTATCTCTTAACTCTTAAATTCAATCTCAATTCGCAAAATCAAAACAAGATTGACACTCAAAACAGCAATTATATTAACATCATTTGATTTTTCTGTCAGATTCTGACTTTTTTATGGTGATTAGTCTGGATGAATGAAATAATAACTGTCACTGTCCTATATGATAACTTGTAGAGTATAATTTATTTGAACTATTTGGTTCGTTGAATTATATTGCTATATATCTGCGCATTAAATAGAAAAGTAAGGTTTAGTTAAGGGAAGTTTTAACAATAAGCAATAATTTTCTCATGAATTCGATACATTTTTAATTTCCAAACAATTGCCAACAAGCCAACAATTTTATCGAGTTCAAATATAATTATTAAATGTCTACAGAATTTAAGAACGGTGAAATGGAGATTGTCTCTGAAGGACAACTGGAGGAAGTTGATGATTACAAAGCTTCATTCGAATTGTTTGAAAGTCCAGTTGATGGAGAGAATGATAAAGTTAGTGATAAAGAACGAAAAGTGAAAGGGACAATTGAAGATTATCAAACTTTATTGAAAAATCCAAGAACTGATGAAAGCGCTATTAAAATAAAAGAACAATGCATATATCGGTACAATAATAATTTTCTTATTATTAATTAATTCTTTATTAGCGATTGATTATGTGTTATGTTCTTAAACTAATCTTTTTATATTATAGATTAGCAAGGCTTTACACACAATCAAAATTATTCGATGAAGTTATATCATTGTTGAAAAACAGTAACGATTTTTTTGCTTTCATTCCGAAGGCAAAAACTGCTAAAATTGTGCGAAATATACTTAATATTGTAGCAACTATTCCTGACTCCATTGAGATACAAGTGAGATTATGTAAAGACGTGGTCGAATGGTGTAAAGCAGAAAAGAGGACTTTTTTGAGACAAAGAATTGAAGCAAAAGTAAACAACTAAAAATATCTCTTTGTTTCTATTACCAATATTCAAATCTTTCCTATAACAAGTATATCTCTTATTTTGAAATATGTATTCAGTCCTACGCAATATGCCCTAATGAAATTAATCATAATTTATAACATTAATTTATTTTAGTTGGCAACATTATTATTACAACAAAAACAACCTGTAGCTGCACTTGATATCATTGATAGTTTATTAAAAGAATTGAAAAAACTTGATGATAAACAAATGCTCACAGAGACTCATTTGACTGAAGCTAGAATATATCATTCATTACAAAATGTCCCAAAATGTAAGTTGCTCTTATAATTATAATCATTCAACAGTCTTAATTGAAACTCATAATATACAATTAATTATTCTGCAAAATCATGATATGATGTTAAGTTACCACTTCAATCGTCACGAGTTATGAGAACTATGAATGATTTTCGAGTAATTAAAGTGCTTTTAACACTGTTTTACACTAAAATCTATATTTGAATCGATATATAATTATTTTATATAATAATATGATTTAAATCAAATTATCACTATTATATTCTTAATTAATTTGAATGTAGCCAAAGCAAGTTTAACTGCTTCTCGTACCGCAGCGAATGCTATTTATGTTGTTCCATTATTGCAAGCTGAAATCGATGAAATGTCTGGAATATTACATTGCGAAGAATCGGATTACACAACTGCTTACTCATACTTCTTGGAGGTGATAATAACAAGCATATTATTTAAATATTTTATAATAAATCATCAATATATTTTTTTACTAAAATGTTTTTTTTGTTTAATGTGACCATTATTATTTAGTTATAATATTACTATTTTTAGGAACCTTTATTTAATTATATCAATAATTTAAAAGAAGAATTTTCTTTCTATGTTTCTAATTAGGCATTCGATGCATATGATCAAGCAAATAATTCAGCAGCTGTCTCTTGTTTGAAATATATGATCCTATGCAAAGTATTAAATGAAACTGCAGACGAAGTCCCTTCAATACTATCAAGCAAAATAGGTATGAAACATGCTGGGATTGAGTTAGAAGCAATGGCAGCTATTGCAAAATCAGCTAAAATTCGTTCATTAGAAGATTTCAAACATGCAGTAAGCATTTATAATTTTATTGATAAAATTTATTATGAGTATAATTATTATTTCAAGAATAATTATTATGAGAAAATAATTCCAAACTTTTATTTTTCAATTTATTATTTTCGAGATTTTTTTATAATTAATATTAAGTCTTACTAGGATCTAAAAAAATCTCGGTTGTATGATATCTTTCATTCATCTATGATGAAAAAACTTACTTGTAATCATTTTTTGTCTCATTATGTAACATCATTTTCTACTATTAGGATCATATTTTTATTCTATTATCAATTACAGACTCAAGAATAGCTAACAAGGATTTTATTAGTACAACACATTATTATAATCCTAAATATCCTCGAATATTTTAATAATGTTTTCAGTATGCATTGTACCTTCCGCATTGTCCGGATTTCAAACTTACAAAAATTCGTACCATTTGAAGAGTAAAACACATACTGAAAGCATTATTAAAATAATTTAAGTAAAGAAAAATATTCACAAATAATAAGGATTGATATTCAATTATAATAATGTTTGTAAATAATTTTGTCTTATAAAAGTCATAACACTTTTTTTTATTATAAAATCCCAGTTAGCTATTCTTGACTCAACATGTGATTGAACATGATCATATTGAATATGATCATAATAGTAGAACATCATATCAATACAATAATGTTGATTTTATATGGATGGATGGATGGATGAAACATCTCATTCATGTTTCCCACCAATGGATGATAAATAATATGTGAAATATGAGATTTTGTCAATATTTAAAATTATGTCAAACAACCGTTTTTTTATTTGAAGGAATAATATTTTATTTTATTATAGGTTGAAAAATATGGGCAATATTTGAAAAATGATGATTTGATTGCTCATCATTTGGATGTTCTCTATGAAAAAATGCTTGAATCAAATTTATTGAAAATCATTCATCCATATAGTACTGTTGAAATCAATTATGTTGCAAAATTGATCAATCTCCCAGAAGTACAGGTACTAAGTGATAATTGTTAAATAATAATAATGATAACAATAATTAATTATTAAACAATAATAATAATAATAGTAACATTAATAATAATAATAATAATAATAATAATGATAATAATAATAATAATAATAACATTAATAATAATAATAATAACATTAATAATAATAATAATAACATTAATAAATATAATAATAATTTAATTATAATTAAAATGATAATTAATTATTAAATAGTAATAATACAGTAAATCCAAAGTAAGAGATATTTTCATTTAATTCATTCATTATTAAAAGTAGTGGTTTATGTTTGTTACGATATTATTATCTAATCAATGCAGAGTGGTTTATATTATAATAACATATCAATGCCATCTTATTAATATGAGCTATTATACAGTATGTTATTTCATTCAAACAATCATATTAAATTAATGAATTGAATGAAATAGATGAAGTCTCTTCTTTTGAATGCTACAGTACTTTATTAGTATTTATTCGAGTTAATCTCATGTTTGTTTATTTAGGTTATTCATAAGCTATCACAAATGATTCTTGATCGTAAATTCTTTGGTATACTAGATCAAGGTCGAGGACATTTGATTGTTTATGAAACTGAATCAGATGACAATGCATTCAAGTCAGGATTGGAGATTATATCAAACATGGGATTGGTTGTTGAAGCATTATTTGCTCGTACCAAAGGTGTGACAAAACCAGCTGTTGCTGTGACAACTACTGCTCCTACGACAACTACCACTTCAGCTACCCATTGATAACAAATAATTTATAATAGCTTCTGAAATAATTGATGGATTAATATATTCATGATATGTCTATAAAATATTATGATTAATTCATATTTCTCAGATTAATTAAGACTTAAATCACTCAAATATTATTTGTTTCTTCACTTATTGGCGATAGTATGAACGTATAAGTAAATAGGAAACATTATAATGTCAATTAAGATTATGGTTACAAATAATTTTCACAGCATTTTTCAAATATAAACATAATTAATTCATAATATTTGATTGTGTGGGTTAAAAATAATAATTTGATTTGTTAAAAAAATGAAAGTATATTAAATATCCGATATGTTAATTATAAAATATTATAAAGCAAAGAATAATAGATTTTAATACCCTCCTGTCGCTGTGGAAAGTGATAATAATAGAAGTTTTGTTTATAATGAACCCCTTAAATTGAAACCCCCTTACATTAAATAAATATAATTTTACCAATCTATTTATCTTTTCCAAGCCACTTCGAGGCCAATTGATTAGTTGAGACGTGATGAGCAAGTCTTGCAGTTTTGTATGGCTAATTTGGTCAGGAGAAAAAAATCCCAAAACTTGTACTGTAGATGATACGAAGAGGGCAACAAACAAGTGGTAGTGCGGTTCATTTCCTGAGGTCATTTAAAAAACAATTTGAGGGGGGGGGGAATGAACCTTACTCAAACAAGTAGAATTTGTCAGTTGGAGATTTTTATCCATTCATCAATAGATCCCCCTCAGTCCTTATGCAATCCGTAAAAAAATATATTGTCCATAGTCTAACATAAAAATAGTCTCTCTACCCAGATCGGTATTGGTTTTATGGGGAAGTCTAATTTTTATAGAATAATAGAATTCTTAGAATAGTAGTACATAGCATATAATATATATAGTATAATTAATTAATTTAAATGATGGAATTGTTATAGAATATTTTTTGTTATCCATATTTCATATGAGTTGAATCAATTGAGTCATGTTTATGTTAATATTCAATTGCCCTCGAAGGGGCTCGGAAAAGATAAATAGATTGGTATAGTTATATTTATTTGATTTAATGGGCTTTCAATTTAAGGGGTCATTATAAACAAAACTTCTATTATTATCACTTTCCATAAGGTAATACCGTAATTTATCGAGAATCACAACCAGTTTATTTAATAACCAGAAAGTCCTCCAGTCAAGAACACCAAAAATTGTATAAAAATTCAAAATTCTTAATAAAATATTCACTATTCAATTTTCCCAACTGGTACGGACCATTCCTTTATTCTCATTTCAGATACTAAACCAGCAATAACATATGGATCTTTTGCAACAAATTCATCAATATCAGCTTTACTTTTGCTCTTAAATATAAACATAGCTCCATCCAAGTCAGGTGTGTAAGCGCCTAAATAATTGTTAAGTAAATATTAAATTACTGTATATATGTAGCATACAATCCATTCAATATAAAAAATCAGACCGCGCACTTAAGCATAAAACAAACATATAATACCTGCGGCAACAATAGTAGGTGTCGAGTTGGCCAGCATAAGGTGATCCTTGCGATAAGGATCTCGTTTTAAAGCCATATCCTTGACATATTTATACTCTAACAAATAGTATGAAGGAACAGGATTGGATGAATTTGAGGAACTTAATAGTCGTTGTAATCCTCGGAAGGATGTAATTGCACGAAAATGAAATAATGAATTAATTGATTTAAGAGATAAAAGCATTGTGAGCAAAATAACACTAATACAAAGCATTATCAATTCATTAAATGTATTGTGTCAAACTCAATACCACAATACCACCAATAGCAATAAATCGTTTGTTAGAGAGAATTATTGCAATTGGAATTTTGGACAGTAGTTATAATTGTTATGGTATTATTATCAAAATAAGAATTTTCATTTTTCAGAAGTACGGAGAGTACCGTAATAATAAAGTTATACGGTCTTTCAGAGACGCGTAAAAGTTATTGAAAAACAATTGTATATTATATAAGTTACAACAATATGTAATTACAATATGTACAGTAATATAGTTAGTTCGACGCGAATTACTAAATTAACAAAATTTTAACATTAAATCGTGAGGAACAGAAATTTAGTATTAACACTGTACTTAAAAATTAAAAATTAGTTACGTATTGTTATATTCCAATTAAGAAACACTTCATTCTTCATTGTGAGCTATATTGGAGTATATGAATTACTACTGTACATATCATATACATGTATGTAATTTGTCGGAAAAAGACCTTGGACCTTCCAACCTTGACCTAAGTATTTATTCTCTAATATACCACAGACCATATTTCATATTAACCAATATAGTTATACTGAAATATGGGTTACAACTATTTCTGTACCTCTGACCAAATGCATATTTATATTCCAGCTTCAATTCATTCTTCAATTGTCATATGGGACATTTGGCATTGGCTTTATTTCTACAGTATTGGTAATTAGCATTCTATACATACTAGCACGTTGAATTGTAAAGAAAATGGCAAGTGAGTTGAATGAAAAGGAAATATTCGTATTATTTGAAGGTGCGCAATACTTCCTACTAACAAAACAGTTGATTGAAATAACTCTTGTGGAACATTTTGCAACTGCTTGTATTGAAGTGATTGCATATGATCGCGAACTTCAATTGGAAGCTAATAAAAGGATTTATCTATCATCTCACGTCTTGAAATCAAACTTGAATGCGAATTCTGTCAGGAAAAAGTTAGCTGAGAAAAAAAGAGAGTTTAGGCGATCTAAAGTAGCTTTGTCCAAAAGATATATTACTCAAATTGTGATGCATGCGATGATGAAAGATGAGATTCTAGCAAATTTAAGTCCTTCTCTAAATAATAGTGTATTTGAACTATCATATGATAATACTCACAATAAGATAATGACTAAATTAACTCGAAGTCAACTTGAAATATCAAAACCTTTAACATTGGATCCTTTTTTGATTGATCGTGAAGAGAAGTGCGTACCAAATCCAATTATAGTTATTACTATTAATATACTGTAATATTTTTATACTTTAGGGAACTAAGTGATTTTGAATCAATTCTAAAGGAACTTCAAGATCAATTGTCTTCCGTACATGAAGTGGAACAAGAAGCAAGTCAATATTATGATACATTTTCAAATCAATTTGATAAAATTATTAAAAAAGATATGGATGAAGAGGATGCTGATGATTATGATAATGATATTTTGCAACCATTGCTTGTAGCGAAACGGGTTACATTTGATATGAGTGGAAAAGAAAAATGGTTATTTGCTTTGAGCAAAATTATAGATGTTATTCGAAAAAATAAAAATAGCAATATTTCTAATGCAGATGCATTCTCTAATACCTGCAATTACAGTTTAAATCATAATAATGTGATTAAAACTTGTAAATCTGGTAGACAATCCATTATTATTGAAAATTCTAAATCGAAATTTGGTTGGAATTGGTTGATTAATTCGGTTGACACATTACGTCAAGCAGAAAGTCTTCGAAGAAGTAATAATGCGAATGATTATTTGACTTCAACAACCTTCAATATACCTGCGAAAAGACATCATCCAACTCATTTAACAAGAGGAGTTCATCGTCGATTATTTGATTCAGAAACACAGAAAAAGTTTGAATTTATGCAAACAATATTTCATGAAATTGATGCAAATGCAAATATTAATTCAACAAGAAATGTAAAATTGGATAAATTAGAAAAGAGATTATTAGCATCAAGACAACCATGTTATTCAAATCCTTTACTTTTTGAAAGACCAACTCGAACAGCTAAAATACAATCAAAACATAATTTTAATAATTTGTCAAAATTCCCTTTTGCCAATGCCTTCGAAATGCAAATCATGACAAATAAAGAAGATTTACCTCCATTATTAGAAAATTCTAGTTATTTTACAAAGCAGTTAAATGATAATTTAGATAACTTGTCTAATATTAAATCACCGAATGTGATGTTTTTGGAACCATTACATGTCAAGGTCTAATGCCTATTTTCCCATTGACACTTTTTTTAATCTTTCAACATATTGATTTCAATATACAGATTCTATTATTTTTACGCTAATACCAGTATGATATAATTTTATGACTGTTATATTTTCTATTATAAATTTAGAGTTAAATTTTCGTAACTTGCTGCTCATAAATTATGCATCAAAATTTAATTTAATTATACAAGCAAAAGTAACAGTTTTCGAACGATTATGCTTTTAAAATGAGAGATTCACATCAGAAAAGAGAATAAATAATGTCATATGCACCACAGAAGAAGTAGTCTTAAAAGAATCAATTAATTGATTGCAGCCGGCCATTGCTTGAAACGAATGCGATGGTTACAATAGCCATTAGGATTTTGCGTTAAATAATCTTGATGTTCTTCATGTGCTGGATAAAATCTTGTATATTTTCTGATGTCTGTTGTGATTGTGTTTGCAATGTACCCGGTGGCAAGAGTTTTAGAGTTCATTAATGCTTGCAATTCATTTTTTACTTTAGTGGCTATATCAATCTGTTCTTGGTCAACACAATAAATTACACTAGCGTATTGTGTTCCTGTGTCATTCCCTTGACTATTTAATGTTGTGGGGTCGTGGAATTGAAAGAAATATCGAACGATTTCTTCATAATATTTTGGTCCACCAACGTACTCAAAATGATAAACCTCCACATGACCAGTTTCACCAGAACATACTTCTCGATAGTTAGGATTCTGAATGGCACCTTCAGGACCCATGAACCCAACTTTTCCTTCCAAAATTTTGCCCGACTTTCCAACTTTATGGAAACTATGAAAAAAGAATTTTTCTGTTCCCCAATAACAACCAGCTCCGAAACACGCTAATTTTGGTGTTTCTCTCTCTGCAAATACATTGTCAGACGTTGGATTCGCGTTCAACGCAGGAGGTGTATCGGTAACTTCTGCTGCTGCTTCTGCTGGTTTAGAATTTATATTTGCGGACTGATCCTTAGAAACCACTTCTTTCGATTTTGATTGACTACAACCCATTCTTAACAGAGCGATCCCGAGCGATTTATTTCATATGAATAAAACATTACCGGTAACAGCAATCAGAAGGGTACCTGCTGAACAGCAGGTGAAAATAAATATTCATTACCTTCCTTCCACACATGACTTAATCAAATTTTCTTTCACATAGGTATTAGGATGGTACTCAAACTTATATTCTACCATATGTGATGAGTATAGCCCCCTCTAGGAAGGTTTGGAAAAATTATTGTTGATAAATCCAATCCAAAGATAATATATGTATAATAAAATAAATCCAATCCAAAATTAATCCAAGATGACTGATATTGCTAGATGGGGTTATAATATTGAGCAGTTGGATGAGTTGGATGATTGGTCAAGTGAATGGTCTGCGTGCAAACTTAATGGTGGTGTTTGGGGTGGAAGAAGAAGAGGTAATTAAATTAATTAAGCATTCACATTAATCTTTTCTATTTAATATATATATACCCATTAATTAAATTAATAGGTGGTAGAGGGATTCGAACAACTAATGGACGTATACCAGATATAAGCGTGGAAGGAGTCACTTTAGAATTTGTTGGAAACAGATTACTTCAAAATTCAAGGTTTAATTTAATATGTTATGAAAACAATAAAAGAGTATCATATTAACTGTAATTTTAAATGTATAGTTTAAAGTTTCTAAAGGGTCATATTTATGGCTTGGTGGGATCAAACGGTGTCGGGAAGTAAGTTTTTGGATTTGACTTAATATCTACCATTAAATATGACTCATTTATGAATTTACTTGACCTTTGTTCAAGGTCAACTCTATTACGGAGAATGGCAAGAGGTTCCATTCCAGGATTGGCAAGTTATTTCCGAATTGTATACTTACAACAAGAATTACCCAACATACCAAATCATACAGTTGAAAGTTTTATTCGAAATGGAATACTAGAATTTGATGGAATTAGTCCAATGTCAGGTAAATTAATTAAATTTTATCATAGATAATCTATTAAATTATTATTAACTATTTTATTTTAATTCAAATGATTGATTTTTAACTTCATTATAATATAATGAATGTTTAGATTTGGAAAAAGAAAAAGCAATTAAATCGTTGACTGATGAAGAAGAGAAACTTCAATCATTATTGGATACATTAGTTGAGAAGGGGGGATGTTCTGATGAAATTGAGAAAGTATCTGATAGATTATGTCATATAGCTGACGAATTAGACCAATTAACTAATAATGAGGATGAGGAAAATAACTCTAAAAAGAAAATTGATAGTGTTAGCATTGAAACTAATACCATAGAATGGGTAATATAATATAATATTTATTATACTCATAATTAACATTTAAATCGTACACTAGATTTGTATACTTCATAGCAAACAATAGTAAACACAGAATTATTATTCAATTATTATATTTTCTTCATTACTATTATTTTAATAGTCACCAAAAGAACTGAAAATATTGAAGGGGTTAGGACTGAAGAGTCGTCTGCCTTTATTGATGTCTCAACTAAGTGGTGGTTGGAGGTTACGCGCTTCATTAGCATTAAGCTTAATCTTGTCTTTGAATGCTGATGTATTATTATTGGACGAAGCAACAAATCACTGTAAGTGACTTAAATAAATAATAATAATAATAATATTAATAATAACAATAAATATATCTTTTAACTTATTATTTGATTATTAATAAAGTGGATCTGACAAGTATTGCTTGGTTAGAGAATTATTTAAAAGAAAATATGGAAAATAATATAGTTATTGCAGTATCTCATGATAGGTAATAGTTATTGTGATAAAAAAATGGAAAAAAATTATTACAAAAATTATCTTTGTTTCTATTAGATCTTTTTTGGATCATATATGCACTAATATTGCTGAAATCAAAGATCAGAGTTTACATTATTATCCTGGAAATTATAGTGATTTTTTATCACATTTAAATGAATTAGAGAATTATACTAATAATAAATTAGATGCACAAAATCGTAAAGAAGCTCAAATAAAACAATCAATTGAACAAATAAAATCAAATAATGAGACTAGTAATCAATCAGTTAGTAACCGTGTTAAGAAATTGGAACGGGCTAGTATGCATCGTGCATTAGATGGGAAGAAGTTTAAAAATTTCTCATTAAAAGATTTGTCTGAAAAAAGTTTTCGTGTTGCAACTAAATTAGAATCTATTAAACATGAAAAACAAATATCATTTAAATTCCATAAAACTGATTTATTATATTTACGATTAGCTCATTTAAATATGAATATTATCACATTGAATGATTGTGAAATTGTTCGTATTAATAATAATATCATTACGAATAATAATATTAATAATAATAATAATAATAATAATAATAATACAATAATTAAAAAATCCAGTAAAGTTAGTAATGGACAATCAAATTCTATCGAAATCCCCCAAGTTATATTATCAAAAGTTAGTTTGGAAATCACACCATTAAGTAGAATTGCAATCATTGGTAACAATGGACAAGGTATAATATTATATTTATTGTTTGAAATCTAAATGTATTTTTTTTAATTATTTCTTTAATTCATATATTATTATTTTATTTTTAAAGGAAAAAGTACACTTTTAAATGCAATTTTGAGTTTAACAGCTCAAAATCAACCACAATCGACTGCTGACCAATCATCTATAGTTCGTATTACTGGTCAGTATTGGATGCATCATAATCTGATTATCAGTATGATGTCTCAACATAGTATTGATGCAATGGAACAATATCTTAACGTTAATTCTATTGTATATATGACTAAGCAATATGAATTATTACAAACAAATACAAATAATCATAAAATTGGAAATTTCGAAATAAGTGAATTAGAAGTTAGAGCATTATTAGGAAAATTTCAGTTATCAGGTTTGTATATGTGATATTACTGTTAACTTTTATTATGATTAATTTATTTAATACTATACCATAGGCGATTTAGCATTGAAGCCGATTGGTATGCTTTCTGGTGGCCAAAAAACTCGTTTAGCTTATGCAGCATTATGTATTAATAAACCTCATCTATTAATATTAGATGAACCAACAAATAATTTATCAATTGATGCGATTGAAGGGTTAATTCAAGCATGTCAAGCATTTGAAGGTTGTTTATTAATTGTTTCACATAATAAATATTTTCTTTCTCAATTGTGTAATGAATTATTAGTTGTTGATAAACATACTGTGAAATCTATCAAATGCAATGAAAATTCTAAAAATAATAATAGTACGAATGATTCCATGGTAGCAGGCTCCAGTAAAGGAATAAATGAAGAGAATTTTAATGATATAATCGAAAAGTGTATCAAACAGCTTATCATAAAAAAATAAAAAATAAAAATGTCGATTATGGGTCATTATTGTTTATGGGGTCATTGTTATATTACTTCCCATCAATTTCTTCGTTGTACAACATTTTATTGCTGTTGATATATTTACAATTTTTTTTAAATTTATCAATTTTAAGCTATTATTCCCATTGCTTTTTAATTTTAATGAATCATTCCCTCTATCATCATTTTAATTAGGATTATTCTTTGCTAACAACTTACTTGCCGTATTGATATTAGTATTACATTACTTTTTTAATTCGTAAGTAAAACATCTTTTTTGCGATGTTGTATGCTGTAAAAAAATCAGGTGCAAAATTATTATTTAATCAATATTTAAATTTCACGTGTAAATATGTAGGATATATTGACAGCTTTTTACTAACATTTTAAAATATTGAAATTCATTCATTTATTATTTTTATTTATTTACAGGTGTGGTCATCAGAATTACCCGTCGTTCGGTAAAATCCAGCCTGCTGGTCTCTCATAATAACAAAAAGTTAGCACGTCTCCTTAATCCTTAATTATCATAATAAACTAGTATTTTTACTCAAGAAAAAAAGAGTTAAGTGAGTTACAGTATAAAAAGTGCATTAACTTTTATATTGTCACATTCGCGGACTCTGCAACTCTGCAACTTCAATTAAGTATTATAATAAAAAAATGAATTAACATATTTTTAATTTTAATTTTAGTTAAGTTACAGTTACCAAAGTAATTGCTGAGAGTGATCAACATAAATTTTAAACTGTGGTTATACGTCATGAGCGATTCAGTGGATGAAATTCCCGATGTTTCAACTCTACCAACATTGAGTGTAAGTGTTACCTCAAATAATCAAACAACCGGAGGAGATACAAATATTTCAAAGCAATCAAATGATGAACCACAGCCTAGAGTTGTAACTTTAGAATTTTCTTCGTTAAATAGAAATGAAAAAGAAAAAAAGCTTGTCTTAATTTTGGATGTGCTAGAAACAATTAATTTGGAAGAAGTTGCAGAACTATTATTTCATCATTACTTGAAAGATTATCGTCATGAAGAGCTACATGAGCATCTTTGGAGATTTGAAAAGTATATAAAACACCGATGAATCGAATTCCTGAAAAGTTTAGGAGCCGTTCCGAATTATTCGATGATTATGACGAGGACGAGGATGATGATGATTTGGCATATGATATTCAAATCCCAATACTATCCTCAGATATGGTAGCTGCAAATCCGTTTTTTGACAGTAAGAACAAATTCAGATGTCAAATTGAGGTTGGAACTGAAATGAAATTCTGTTATGATGAAGGTGATCCAACAATAATGCATGTTCGTGTGAAACAAATATTTCCATTACCAGATGGAATAACCATTGATTTATTTCCAAGGAAAGTAGCATTACCACCTCCACTAGTTGTTGTACAATCAAAGAAGCGGAATGTGGCGGAAGTATATCGACTATTGACCATTCCTATGGACGAAGCATATCCTCTATTATCCAAGCGTATCTTCAAGGAAAGAGGTCAAAATTTTCCAGTTAAATGGTCGATCGGAAGGTGTTGCACTGCAGATAAGGAGTGGTCACAAATATTAGGTGGAGGATTTCCGTCTGAAATGATTGTTGATGGCAAGAAAGTATTCCCTTCTAGCGTATTTACCTTATCATGTTGTGTAGCTTTCGATGATATTGACGAAGCATTATATTGCTTTGAAAAAGGTATTGAAAAGCAAACTTCACCTGGTTTTCCATATAGTACTAGTAGCAATAAGGTTCGTACTCAAAACGGTGAAATAGTTGAAACTATAAATGAGTTTAAACAAATTCAAATTCCTGTTTTTCCATACCCATTGTTTGTTCCCACGAAGAAATATCAGTCTGAATACGATAGTACATTTGAAAGGAATGAAAGACACGGGTTTAACTTTTCATTACCAGTCGATTGGAGAACATCAGCTCCTAACTTTTCATTTGCAAATCAATTTCCAAAATGCACTAAATGGATCACTTCCACTGGTATGATTAATTACTGGATGTACTTCGAACGCGGGGAGCTATTTGCGATGAAAGGAAAATGTGGTAAAACAGAAAGTGTGATATGTAACACTTCCGTGCATAATACACTTCATGATGCGTTTGTTGAGATGGAAAATATATTACATTTGCCAAAATCAATGTTGAAATGAGATATTATTTTGAAGATCAAAACATGATTTGTGATCAAAGAAATTGATTTACATCAACATTTCAGTTAAGCACATTTTCCTAAATGGAATTATAATGTTTGGATTTTCTTTTTTTGTATGAATGTTTTTAATTAATTGAATTAAGACAGCCTTCTTGTTGACTTATTTTTTGCAGATTTGCGTATATAATACTGTAAGTAACAATGTATTGATGCAAACCAGACATTTCTGAGAAAAAACAGTTATCAATGATGGTATTCTCTTCTTTGAATTACAATGTATCAATGAATTCCACTTTCCATAAACAAGGAATAGTTTATATAGCATTGTACTCTATATTATTTTCGCTCCACGCGCACCACAACAGTCAATTAGAAATACAAATTTTACTTTCGCTGAATATTCAATTTGAAACCTATTATTTATTTATGGATTCGTCTCGGAAATTTCATCATATACTGTAGTTATTTTTTAGTAAGCACTACACAGGAAGGGAACGTAAGCAAAAAAAATTTAGTAAAAAATTAGAAATCATATAAATATATATTGCTACTTTAAAGCAAAATATCCGGCAAGCAAAGCAGAATGATATTATCATTTTGATGGTGTGTTTTAAAATTGATTTTTAAAAATAACAGTTTATTTTTAGAAAATGTTGCAGAATCCCTTCAAGATACGCAAAATGCATGAAAAGTCGTCCGAGCAAGGCTTTTCGGGCTTCCGTCGATATTATGTAAAATACATTTGTTGCTAGTACCATATCATGAGCTTTCAATATCGCCAAAAGGTAATAAGTTTAGATTTTAGATCAAATAACTTAGCTGGAACTCCTACCGTTTTAGTTTTAGAAGTACTTGAAACAACTAATTTCGAACTGTTAGCGCAGTTGCTCTTTGAGTATTACTTAAGTGATTACTGCAATCATCAACTTTATGATTATGCTTGGAGCTTTGAAAAAATATCCACCAATAAAGACGATCCAGTTGGATTATTTTATAATAAAGATTTACCAATTCTTTCTGCTGATATGTTCGTAACTCATCCATATGAAAAAAATGCGGAGGGAGAAATATTGAGAAAACAATGTGTAGTACAAGAGGGATCCAAGCTCAAATTCTTTTACAACGAAAATCATCCAATAATAATGGATGTTTATATAGCAAGCATACTACCATTGTTTGATGAGCAAAAAATAGCCGAATATCCTAGAGAGATTCAACTAGTGCTACCGGCGAAGTCATTATACAGACGAAACGCTGCAGCCAGTTTTGAACTTTTAACTATTAAAATGGACGAAGCTTTCCCAAACTTTGCAAAACGAATGAAAGAATATGGACCATGTTCTCCTGTGCAATGGTTTACAGGTCAGAGTTGTACACTTGATGGCTACGAGCTATGGTCACAAATTATGGGAGGAGGTTATCCAGTGCAGGAAGAAAAAAAGGTTTCTGGAAGATCCATTTATTTATCAAGTGATTATAGTATGCTTGCTTTTCAAACCTTTGCTGACATAGATGAGGCATTAAACTGCTTTGAAAGAGGAATTACAATGCAGACAGCTCCTGGATTCCCGCATTTTGTTGAAACACGTACTACAAGCTCGAAGAATTCATCATCGAACGAAACCACAACTAATGAAACAGAAGCACAAATTCCATTTAGTGCATATCCATGTTCATACCCAGTTGCTAATTATAGACCTGAGTTTGAGGAGAAATCCAGAACTCACACTGTTCGATCATATTTCAATTTTGCTTTATCATCCAATTGGAAAGAAACTGCTCCAAATTTTTCTTTTGCATCTCAATTCCCTAAATGTACGAAATGGATTACATCCACATCAAGAATATCATATTGGATGTACTATGAACGTGGAGTTTTAAAAGCTATGAAAGGACGATGTGGTCCACATACAAGTACTGTGTACCAAACCGCAAAGTACGAGTCTTTACATTCTGCATTTTCAGAGATGGAGATTTTTATCACATTACCGCGCTCAATGTTGTGAAGTTATTCTAATATCATAGCAAAACAAATAGCATAATAAGGAAGCACTTAATTGTGATTTAATACAAAATTTAACAAAATGAAAAAGTGTTATTCTAATTCAGTTAAAATTAATACAAGAGTAATTTGAATGAGCAGTGCAATCTAATTGTACTTAGTCTTATAGTAACCAGCAATATTTACCTGGCAAATTATTCAATATGTTTGTAGTATTCAATCCTTGATTGTTTATTTTCAACGTCTAATTGCATCACTTCCAATCTTTGTAGTTGTGATCTATAGCAACTATAATTAATCTCATTTTCTATGTCCTGAAAAATCATGTTCATGGGAAATAAAATTAATTATAAGCTTAATAATATTACAGATCAAATTAAGAATATTGGCCATTCAATTATATAAATAATATTGCTTATTTCACAAATTACCTCATCAAGTGAAAAGCTACTGCAAAGCACAAATGTCCCATTATTTTTATCCAAATATTCTTTAACTGATTTGAAAAGAGGTTGAACCACTCCTTTGCAATAAATAAGATCAGTACCAATAATCAATTGGAATCCGTCTGGAGGATGCTCAAATAATTTCTTTTGATCATTTGATATTTTTTCTCCCCACTCCAAATAATGAGACTTGTGGTTAGAATTTGAGCCATGATTTAATTGTATATTTTCATTGATCAATTGAACACAGCCTGGATCATAATCACTAAACACTACTCGAATAACGTTGGGTAAATATGATACGAAAAGGCCAGTTAACCCACATCCAGCACCTAATTCCAACACATATTCAGACGATAATAAAGACCAATTCTCTAATATATGTTGACACGCTGCTGTAGCTGCTGGCCATAGATATTGACCTAAGTTTTTTATATTCTATAGTCAATTACAGTACACTTCTTGTGGTATTTAATAATTTATATAATGGTAAAGCTTTTCAATCTCACATCAAAAATTATCAAAAATCAAATAAATTACCCGATTGCATATGTCCAGGATTTTCATCGATTACCAAATATTTGATAGTGAAGTTACTGAAAGAAAAAGATCTGAGATTCTTACAGTGTTCTGCATCGAACATAAATCCAATAGATTGTAAAGAATCTTCTGAAACATCCATTTTCTACAGTACCAGGAGTATTTGATTTATTTGGTTTGTTTGTGTTTGTTAAAAAAACATACTGAATTAAAAATATAAGATAGAAACGAGCAATCTCTTTTGAATCTATATCAGATGTAAGTTGAATAAAACTAGTACAGGGGATATATATGTTTGCCCCGATTTATATAATAATAAATAATAAGGGGAATATTAATAATAACAGTTATTATTATAAAAAGAATAATAAGCAAGTGATTACCGGTAGAGGGCTGGGAGGGTGTCCGGTACGGGTGGTAATAATTTGTAATATTTGGAACTGATTTTTCAGCAATTATTTGTGCACAATCTTAACATTCGTGAGTTGAACAGTCGAACAGTTCCAAAAGTCCAACAGTTGTTTGTTGCTAAACTATGATCTACGTATGTTATGAAACTCTTTATGAAAGTATGTTATGTAACTTAATTATTTATCATTATTCATTATCAGATTTTGATGTGAACAGCTTACACGAAAATTTATAACATCCCGAAAAAAGTGATGTACAAAATAAAACATCGTATTTCTCGAATCAATGGATGCAAAATATCAGCAGTATCTTGTTCAACTATAAATACAGCAAATCCTTCTTTAAGCGCTCGTATCGTTCAATCTGCAATATGCCGAACAAATTCTCCTTTTGTCCAAAGGCCCTTCCCAACCATATTTTATTATCCTGGCCTGTATAGCAAACCAATATGGAAACTCGATACAAATAGTGATAATAATAGATATAATAACATTATATCTGAACTGGAATCAAAATTAAATTCATCGAAAGATCGAATTGTTTCAGAATATTCACTTTTAAGAAAATCAACGAATGATAAATCAGATTATAATTTGTCAGAAAGTAATAACAAGGGATCAAAAGGCGAACATAAATTGCATGCAGGTGCATTGCTATTACCGCGCTTTGCTATTATCGCATGCTTTGATGATTAGATAATTCATACTATTTCATCATCAAAATTATTATATTAAATATTATCATTTATCAATATACTGTAGGTAGTTGGGATTGGAATAGTTATGTTTTGAAAGGAAAGAGACAATCTGAATTTGCTGTTCATTGTCCAGTTACAGTTGACACATTGGAGTCATTTCAACATTGTAAGCTAATGACTCAAACACCTTTCAGCTTTGCTTTCTTCAGCACTTTACATGGACAATCATCGATAGCCGCTCATTATGGACCATGCAATATACGATTAAGATGTCATTTCCCACTAATTCTTCCTCAAAATAATGACGACTTTGGTATGAAAATAGGTTCAAACTCTGTCAAGTGGGAAGAAAACAAATTATTATTGTTTGATGATTGTTATGAACATCAAGGTGTGTTACATACATAATAGTTATATCTCCTCACCCTCTTTCTTCTTCCATCATTTATCTTGTTATAATATTTATAGTACATCCTAACTCTATTTTCATAAGCAAAACATCCATTTTATCACACGAAAATTATCACGAATCGGATATTTTAAATTTCATTATTACATTTATTATTATTTGGTTTCGAAATATAATTAATATCAATAATTTAAATGAATAATAATAATAATACATAATCAGATGAATTAATTTTAAAAGCTATTATTATTTTAGTTTGGAATCACACTCAAGAGGATAGAGTAGTTCTATTATTCGATATATGGTGAGTATTTTCAATTATAATACAGTCTATATCATATCAACCGATTAATATGGCAATCTTTTATTTTATTTTTATTGTAATGTTTGAATTCATTTATGCCCAATCTTTCTGTTTTTATTGTTGTATAATAATTGATGGACAAGCACTTCATTTTAGCACATTATGTTATTATTATTATTAGAACGATTATTATTATTCGCCATTTGGCGAAGTGACAATTAATAATACGATGAATAATTCGATTTTTCATGATACTAATTACAGTAATAATAGTTATGATAATAATAATGGAGATAATGTATCAGCAACTTTATTGTGGTAACGGATTGCGATATCTTTGTACTCCATTAGAATTCGATTTAATATTCCATAATAATAACTATGATTATTATTAACTTTGTTGATAATATGATAATAATCCGTTATCATTGTTTTTCGAATAGAATTGGGAAATCTTGTTAGTTAGTCTAGACATATGGATATAGTAAGTTTAAAGAGTGTAGACACACTTTAAAGGATGGTTGTTCACATACTTAGTAATGATAATAATAATAATTAATAATAATAATAATAATAATAATAATAATAATAAATATCAAAGAGAAATTCTGTCTAGAATTTATAAAAATTGCTTATCAGAGCAATTTTTCATACCTGATTGTGCCATCTACTGATGATGACAACAAATTATTATCATTTTATTGTTATTATTATTATTATTATTAAGAATTTAGTTCTTATTTCTTTCATTACTAATAATAATATATGTATAATATATTACTAATAATATATTTATAGTAATTTATATTATTAGTAATAATTATTATCATTTACAGCTCCAATTTTCTATAATATTATCGGTTTTCATTCCTTTCCTTTATATTCTTTGATTAAGTTAATGAATAGTTGGAGTTGCAGGATAGCATTGAGATAGTCTTAAGTCTAGAGAAATAGTAATAAATCATCTACCATACCACATAGGCTGAGCAATGATATTTCCATGTCAATTAATAGTCAAGATTTTCACATTTGTTATTTAATTATTTAATTATTATTATTATTATTATTATTATTATTATTATTATTATTATTTGATAATTAGGCATCCTGACTTGCATAATGATGAAATTGACGCGATAACTGATATGTTTGATGAAGCTAAGCAGAAAGGATGGTTAAAATAATGATTATAACAGACATATAATTAAAATTATTCAATTATTCGATATTTTTTGTTGTCTCTTTGTGATGATTTAATAATTTAATAAATGCTATATTACCTTCATATTTAATTCTTCTGTTGTAGAAATAGAGTTTTCTAGTCAAGTTTATGAAGATTCATTTATAGAACAATTCGAGATTTTTCTATAATCTTCATTTTATCAAACTGCAATAATATCATTATTATTAAGTCAGGTTCTTTTAGAAGTGATGTTAAACTAATTCACAATGAAATATTTTGTAGCCTTGCAATAATTAAAATCTTTATCAGAATCAGTGAGATTTATCTTAGTTGTAGTAAACATTTAGTTAGACAAGAAGTACTGTATAGCTAACTAGCTAACTAAATAACTTACTATTTAAAAAGGATAACCGATAAGCTATAATTTTTTATCCGTTTGAGCAAACTCTCTGAACAAAATCATTCACAGACATAGTATCTTGTTAAGACAAATGAACTAAAACTGAAAGAAACTTATAAATATATATAACAGATAACATATAACAGATACCAGATACCAGATGCGGGTACACAGAATTAAAAGAACTATTATGAAGTATACTATATTATTAATTGTAATAAGCATAATTATTATTATTAATTACCACAGAATAAGCATTATTATTGTACCCTTTATTATTAGAGATTTACAGGATTGTATATGAGTACATAGCGCCAATAACTTCACCTAATTAGCATATCTATTAATTTTATAGATTTTTCTAATTTTATTTTTACAAATTTGTTATTCATCTAGAGTACAGAGCAGCTTTCCATTAGAAGAAATAATATTATTTATGAATTATGATATTATTTATAAATTAAAATACTCAAAAGAACAAATCACAATATTATTATAAACAATATCAAATTATATGAATATGGGTGATGAGAAGTTATTATATACAATAGATTCATTCATTCATTCAATGGCAATAATCGAATCAATAAATAGAATTTCAAACAAGCCAAAAACAAAGATTATTTATCAAATATAATATATTGTCTTGTAATTGGTTGTGAAATGAGAAATGAATCACACAAAAAATCATCATATTGTCTATTCTGTGACCCTATGACCCCCCGCGTATGACCCACTATGAGATATGATGAGATGATTGGAGATCAAAACTATGATTCTTCAACGAATTTTAGAGTTTTTATATCTAAACGATCTTCAATATACATTTTCTCAATCAAATTCTTTGCGAATTGTTCAGCTGCTTCCACATCTACTAATGCAATGGTTGGTAATCGGACAGCAAGGTTAGTGCGAGTGAAGTACTTCCCACTGATATCATTCAAATGAATGGCAAGAGTGATATTATTTGCAGGAGCTGCTGTAGTATTATTATTATCATGATTATTATGAACATTATTATTTTTGTGTGGTGACATGGAAATCAATTCTTCCATTGCTACTACACGAAATAAAACTGGAAATTCACTCTTAATCACATCAAATGATGGTGCTGTATTATTATGATGGACAACATTAGACATAGTCGCACGTGATCCTATCCTTGACATAACATTACTATTCCCTGCCGCAATAGTACCATTACTATTTATTACTGCCATAGAATTCTGTTTCGACATATCAAAATTAGAGATCCGATTATTATTATTATTCAAATGCGAAGGATTTGTCCGAAAAATAATTGTTTCCATTGGTAATATCTTAGCTCCACGATATAATTGAGTGATTGAATGACCTTGTACTGATGATGACACATCCTCTAATTGCAACCCATTCTTTTTATCATCTTCAATTGTTAGTTGGATTAGAATGGTATCTTCCGCCTCACCTCTTGCTAATCGCACATACGTGAAGAGTTTTTCTGCGATTTGTTTCAAATGTAACATTGATTCGTTTTGTAATCTCTTCGCTTCTGACATATCAGAATTTGCAGTCATTTGACGAGTATTAGGCCGAGTAGTCACTGAGAATAATACAATATAATGTAAAATTATTATAAATTATTATTATTATTATTATTATCGTTATTATTAACAATCTTTATTGGCATTACAATTAATTAATAATTACAGTATTATTTATTATTAATAAAATCTCTATAATTATAATATGATATTAACAGTAATTATTACAAAGTTATTATGATATCATACCTAGCAATGTGACTCTTCTATGGATCATTCTCTCCCTACATAGAGCTTGTATGGATGAAATAGTGGATGGAATTATATCCTTCCATTTGACACTATGATGATGACCATGGAATCCAGCAACAATCGAAATAGTTTCTCGATCAGACAAATTCACTTTCGGAATATTCTTCAAAATATTATAAAAATCATCTTGTGACATACGACCATCTTCTGCATTAATTAATGAAAACTGAGATTGTAAATAACTTTCCAAATCACTTTCTTTTAATCCATTCATTAAATTATTATGGTGAATGGTTCCTATCAACAAATATAATACATAAATGAATGGATGAAATTATGAAAAAAATATAAAATAACTAATATTCTTTTTCATTCAATTCATCAATTTAAGATGATTGTTTGTATGAAATAATATATAATATCTCATGTTATAAGATGGCATTGATATGTTATTATAATATAAACCACTCTGACTCTACAATGATTAGATAATATTATCATAATAACAATAAATTACTACTTTTTAATGATGAATGAATTGAATGAAAAAAGAAAAAATCTGTTGCTTTAAATTTATCTCTGTTAAATAAAATCATATGATACCTTGCTGTAGTACTTCAGCACGTGTTTCTAAGCTTTCTGGCAAGTGCATCTTTGATATAATAGAAGCACAATGCTCTGCGAACTTATATAATTCTAAAAACAAGCCATCATTTGAGAAGCATTCTGCAAGCGATGTGATAAACATGATCTGTGCATGATTCAATCGTAAATCATGTGCTTTGCCTATAATAGTAAAATATAAAAGATAAATAATAATTAAAGTAACAATAATTTAATTCTTAATAATAATAATGATGATAATAATTATGTTTTAAGAGATATTTGATAATAATAATAATAATAATAATAATCATATATTAAAAGAGAATGTATCTTGTCCAGAATTAATAATAATAATGATAATATAAGAATTTTTATAAATTCAGCAGATAGAAAATATGGTTATAATAATTATTATTTTTATTATGAATGCATCGATATATAATTGTACCTAACACATGAAAGCATTGTTTCACTGGTAAGAAATGTCCTTTATTTGCACCAACAATCACTCTCTTCGATCCTGTTGAATCAATCGAGTCAATGGAAACACTATGTTCATCTGATAGCATAGGTTGATCTTTATTAAATTCATCTTCTAATAATTTCGTTATTTTCGCACGTAATGATGATTCATCAATATTTTCTAATAATCCTCTCATAATAGAAATTCTACGTGCTTCAAACACAGCTACTGTTAATTCCTCAGTACTAAAATTCGTTCTTTGAGCTCTCATATTATATCTTACATGTGATGCACGACCAGCACGATTCGTTGGAGTAACCATAACACCAGAAGACAAATCAAAACTATTTCTATGTCGATTATTAATTGAATTTAATATCAAATTATTATTATTTGTATTATTTGTTCCTGTTGTACTAGTATTAATTTCAATTAAATCTCTACTATTTCCCATAGATGATACACGACGATTAGTTGATGTTTTAATTGATGGACTATTATTATTACTATTACTATTACTATTAGTATCATTACTACTAACCCGAGAAACGGATGATTGATTCAAAGCTTGGAATGTAGCATCAGTTGCAACATGAATTTGAGATGTTTTTCTTTTATCAAAATCTCCTCCTACTGCAGGTGTATTTGGTTGTGAACCCATAAATAATTTTGTAATTAAAATATTTGCTTCATTTCTTGCTAAACCAGTATGAGGATTTCTTAATAAATGTTGAATTTCATACATTTTTCTTTCTGGATCAACTTGTGAGTCATTAATTGTCCTCATTCTCAATCGAATGTATCGAACAATATGATTGATATCTTCCATGGAGGATTGAGCAATCTCAATAGCCTTTTGTTCTGCCCATTCTTCTTTACGTTTTTCTTCTTCAGCAGCTGATTTCTTTGCACGATAAACCTATAGTAATGAATATATATATATATATATATACATTTTATAAGTTAAGCAGTTTGATTTATTAAAAATATAATATTTGTTGGCATTGAAACATAATAATAATAATAATAATTATTATTATTATATTATTATTTTATATATTTATTAATAAAATAATTATATAGATAGATAATAATCAAGCAATATAATAATGTGATATGATTTTTGATGCACATTTGACATCAATTAAATTGTAATAATGGTAATTATTATTGTTATTATTAGTTGTATTGTATGAGTGATATGAGACTTACCGTCAACAGATCCGCACAAATGACAGTAGCTTGTTGATAATTGACTAATCCCTCATGATCCATATGCAGCTCAGACAACATGACTTCAAGGAGTATCTTCGAGATGTCAGTACTAAACGATCTTAACACTGATTCGAATTCATCATATGGAATAAATCCAGTATTATCTTTATCAGATAGTTTGAAGATTGAGTTAAGGCGATCGACAAATAATTTATATTGCTCTTTGAGGAATTCTTCTTCATTAGTATTATTATTTACAGTTTGTTTTGTTGACATGGAATTTTGAAGTAAACGAATATGCTTTTCACGTTCTAAATTAAGCAGATTTCTGGTAAAGAACTATAATAGAACAAATAATATTATATTATTAATTCATTAAAAATATAAATAATATCTTTAATAATTATTATAATTATAACAATAAAACACATTAAAAATAATTAAAATATCATAGTGACTGGACAAACCTGAACAAAGTCTTCAAATTGTAAAAAGCCATAATGATGAATATCGGCTTGAGCCATCAGAGCGACCATTTCACCATATGTTAATTCTAATTCTAAAGAATCTAAACAAGCGATGAACTCATTTTGATCTAAACCACCACTGCGATCGATATCATATGACTTGAATAATGTTAATAATCTTTGTTCGAACATTTCTGAAGACATGCCATTTAACAAAGCTTCTGGAGACAGATCAGTCTTCTCAATCAATTCTGCACGTTGTCGTAATGCTTTCGGTTCAAACATTAATTCAATTGCTTTCGCTACGACAGGAATAAATTGATAATAATTAATCATCCCATCTAATACTAGTGCTTCAGACATGATCACAAGTACTTGCAAGCGACTTAATGATAATCGCTTAGAAGTTGTGAGAATATTAATAAGTGATCGACATGGAATTATTCCGGTAGGAACAAATTTTTCAGATGGTTGAAACAAAGAATTTGTTGCGGATAATGAAGCATTTTTATAATGCTTATTATCATGTTGAATCTTGGCTTCTTCTTCTTTACATAAATCAAGTATATATTTCTGTAATCCGGACCCCTTAGATTCAAGTATCGAGTTTTTCATCATCATAAATCGGACTTTACCAAGTACAGAATGAAAAATATTCGTAGGATTCGAATATTTACATCTTCCGAATTGATCTCGTGGAAGCATTTTACAGATCATTGATATTTCTGTTTCACGTAGCGAGTGACCACCAGCTGCAGTAGCAACACCTTGTAAACATTTTTTCAAATCAGATGGTCTAATCAATCCATAATGTTTAGAGTCAACTTCACCAATAGCTTTCAAACAAACAACAGTTAATTCATCGATTTCTGTGGTTGATATTGATTTCAATATGATATCATCGACCATAATGTCCTGTTGGGAATTAAGTGATTTCGCTTGATTTCTTGCTCGAAAAGATTGAATTAAATCAATTGCTAAAGGAACAAACTCGTTATAATCAACTAAACCATTGTCATTTTCATCTGCTTCGGAAATAACAAATCGTAATTCTTGTGGTGATATTCCTAACTCTACTTTCTCCATTAGGCTTTGGAACTCGTCAAAAGTCAATGAGCCTATTCGTAAAAATGGGAAATGAAAATTATACATTGCAATAAAATATAATTGTATAATTTATTGTTATTTGATTATAATTACTTACCACTGTCATCTACATCCGCTTCTTTGAACATATTGATAAGTAATGATGAAATAGCTACTAAATCATCTGTTTCATTGGTTTGCATGAGGTGACTGCTGCTACTGTCAGAGTTCACGATTTCATAGGCTTTGTCAATTGATATAGGACGTTCAGAATATAAAATAGGATTCATTCCAGCCGAAAATACCTTAATATATAAGTTTTCATCGTATGTTTTAGATGAGTATATATGAACTGTACAAAATCTTGTCTCCAAAGGGTTTGGAAATGAACGAGATGTTATCAAAGATAGATCTTCTCTCACAGTATCCATAGAGGAAGTATTTGATAAATCATCTTCACCAAACTCTTTATCAAGTGAAGGAGCTTCTTCAAATTGCACCACAGATCCTCGTTTTCCTCCGAATTGATTAAAGACAAGTTCATTCGAATTATCGGTTGTTGTGGTACGGTCAGCCGGAGAATTGTCTTCACCATCTTCATCGACTCGATTACTTTCAGTTGTTAATTTAATTTGTATCGCACTTCTTGTAGCCCTACGATTATTATCCACGGAAGAGCTGATTGGAGCTATGGCTATGGATGAGCTTCTATCACGTGAGAATGAGTCTGCACTCATGCCCGGTGCTGAAGAACCAAGAATACCTTCTGAAATCTTACTCGATCGACTTTTACGAACTGTGTTTAGACTCATTGATCTGTCTAAACTACTTATTTCTTGACTAATTGGTGGCAAGCTTCCAGGCATCAATCCTTTCATATTGTGCATAATATGTCCTGAAGTGGGATCACTTCGCCTGGATTTAAAATTCGAATAATTATTAATATTAATGATAGAGTTGAATATAAGATACCTTCCAGCTTTGAATACTTCATGATGCTTATACCAATCTTTTATACTCTTCAATGTGTATTCTGGCTTCGCTTTTTCAATTCGTTTTAATACAAACTCATTTTCCTTCTGTATTTTAATAATTTGCCGAAGTCGACCTTCCTCTCTCAACTTTTTCATGTACCTAGATTTCGACTCTATACGTTTAAGATGCTCTCTATTTTCTTTTGCGTATCCACTTTCACTTTTCTCAGCTCTAGCTATTCTTCCAAATATTTCATGATTGTGCCTTACAATTTCATCTTCTTTATGTTTTTGGGCTTGCTTTTTCCACGATTGGTTTTTCAAAAAATCTGGCACATGAACATGACAATCCACAGTTGGTTCTACTTTCAATACTCTTTCTCTATGAACTCGGTACAATTTCTCAACTACATAACGAGAAACAGGTGGTTCTTTGTTAACCACTTCTTTGCCTGGAATGTAACTTGCGCTTCGACCATTGTAAGTGGTCATTTAAAAATCTGATCAATAACTTAATAATTCCAATTCAAAGAAAATTAAGATTAAAGGAAAACTATTATAGTATTGTTACTGTAGTTTATTTGTTGTGGTTGAGATTTTTTGTTGTTGTTAGAAAACGAAACGGACAAGTAATCATTAAATAAATAAATAAACACATGCAATACCTAGTAATTAAAGTTTAAGCCATTATAAATTTATTATCAATATTGCAATGAAAATAGATATATACCATACTTACAATAAATCAAAAGCTATTTTTGAAATATAGTTGATGAATTATTTTGATAAAATAAAATATGAGCGAAAGGTCTCGTATCAACCAATCAAATGTATTAATTAAATGTAATCATTCTCTTATTTTCGAGTTTTTATATTTCATTCAGACATCCGGCATCCCCTCAAGATTCCGGTATGCTTTTTTAAATTTTTGAAAAGTCTAGACGAGTTGAAAATCCAAATCCTGGATATTTCAAAACACTTTAAGCTTTTACTTCTAACTTTCAGTCGAAAATATTGTAAATTCTTAAATTACTGTAAAATTCTTGTGATGTCTTATCTATTCAAGTATTGGTGTTTGTCTCTAATATACTCAAATCACTTAATTCCAGTTAATGGTTTCCACACAACATTTCAACATGTTAATATCAAAATTATCAGTTCAGTTGCATCATATAAATCTAAAAGAATTCAATCTACTTCAGCAACATTGGTGCAAATTACTTCAATTAATGATAATTTCAAAAATATTGTATCAGGTGAAAAAATATTTAAAGTTCATTCAGCAGCCGCTGCAATATTTGGACTATACTGCTTATTGCTTCCAGAATCGTATTTTCCGATTCTAAACAATCATCTATTACTGGAGCATATCAGAGGATGGTCTTTTTATATCTTAGGTTGTGGTTATATTGCGTATTCAGCACCTTCATTTGACGAAAAAGCAAAAATTACAATTGCAAGGACTTTTTGTGTAATGTTTGGATCTGCATTTAGCTATTTCTTATTCAGTTTCCCAGGATTTTTATTCGATGGGTATACCGACGCGGTAGTTTTGGATATCCTACTTATACCAATATTTTTCTTGTTGACTTACGGATATGTGCAATCAGGGACAACCAAATTTAATATTGGAATTCCAAAATTTCCCGATTTTTCTTCACTTTTCAAAAAATAAAACTGCTAAATTTAATGAGTTTGTGTTGGTTTAACTATTAAATAAGTATAATAGTGATTATTTGTAAAAAGTAGATTTTAAAATAATTATGAAATAGCGACAATTATTATCACATCAAGATGACAACAATCTTTGAATCAATTCAACAAAAAATATACTATTATCTTCGATTTGTAAGTAATCATCATGACTACCTTCACTCATTGGATAAAATACACAATTATCAGTTGTCATTTCAACCCAATTATTTACACCTCGCTCTGTCATACTCGCATCTTTCTCAGAATACAGCACAGTGATAGGAACAGAAACTTTAAAAGCATTATATATGTCAGCAAAATTTTCCAAATCATGATGTTGTAATGAATTGTCATCTTCACTCCAAAAGTTAGGATGATCCATATGATATTTCTCAAGAAATGAGAAATCTTTTCGAATAAAAGGAATAAACCTTTTTAGTACTTCAGGTCGATTAATAAGAGTTTGAGGAATACCTTTGAGATCATCTTTTATTATTCTTAATAGATCTCTGTCAGGTAAATATGATATTAAGTTATTTGATGTTTTCATTTCCATATTTAATTTCGTTTGCTCATAAGGTGAGACTGATGACGAAATAATCATATTTTTGATAGGATAAGATTTACTTAAATCAGTCTTTTTCCATAAGTTTGCTACTTCGTAGCTTAAATATGAACCAAAATCATGAGCAAAAAACAGCAATTGGAAGATACTACGTTTTTTATTTAACAGTATTTCGGTGTTAATGATGCTACTCAACTCTTCATTAATAATTTCAGCAACTGATTGCATACTATGATCTGATATATCCTCACCAATTTTATTTAATCTACCAGGTAAACATACACCATATAATTCAATATCAAGTGAATGAAAAAGATTTGTCCATCTTTTGAAATATATATGACTACTACCCAATCCATGGAAAAGAATCATGATAGTGCGAATTGATGGTTTAGTATCATTTTTGTAAGATTTTCTTAATTTAGTATTATGTATTTTGATTAAAGTTGGTGACTTAACTGTTTCAACAGTCGATACAACAGCAGGTAATGATATGTGTGATCTATTTGTAGTAGTTATTGATTCAGATGTTAGTAATTTTGGATTAATTTTATTATTCGATTCTAATTTTTTCTGATGAAGCAAATAAGCAGGCTCGTTTCCGCTGCCAGTACTATTTATACGATACACATTCGACTCCAAATTATCGTACCATTCACGTCGTTCTATTGAAGCATCATCAGGAAGTAAATTTCCTCTTCGTTTAGTTTTTTCGATTTTATTTCCTCTCATTTTGCAGTCATATCTCTAAGCTACAGTATACGATATCTATTATTGAATGAATAATACTGTATATATTTGTTGAAGCGCCAAATGACTACTGAACCTTTTCTCGGCGTTTTATTCGAATTGTTTTGTACATTTAAAAAAGATTATTTGAAAGCGAAACTGCTCATTCCGAGCAACCTTAATTCATTTATTTGTTATTGTCATGGTTCTCTTGCAATTGCTATTTAATTTTAACTTCTTGTTTTTTAACTTAACTACCAGAAACAACCAATTGAAAAAATTCTATCAAAGAGCCCTCACATAGAGAATGAATGAATTAATTAATGAGCAGTTCAACTAGACAAAGCTAGAAACGAATGAATGAATAGTGTCGTTACATTTGTTTTCATTCATTCACTTTTCACTCAGTCAAAAAGGGAAGTTTAATTATTAATACGTATAGTAACTATAGCGAAGTACAGTAACACACTCTTACCATAGTCCTTTTAGTACTGCAATAAAATTGAGAGAATTCATATGAATAAATGAATGAATAAATGAATGAATAAATAAAGATGATGAATTGGCACAAAAATATTATAATAGAAATATATTGAAAACTGCAATTTAAAATTCAAAAGTAGGCTCAATCTTCAAGAAGATTGAAACTATGACTATAAAATGCCCAACTACACCTAGCCTCTTCATTATATTAGCCCAAAATTAAGATTTGCACGTTAATGCATTTAAGATTGAAACAAAACTCAAGAAATAATTTAATTTAAAAGAAAGAAAATTAATTTCATCAAAATCATTAATCATAATAATAAGCAATATTAATAAAAATATATTCATAATCGATGCCACGCAAACATCTTTTTCAAAATTATTAAATTATTCTTCTTGTTAATATATACAACACATCATCATTATATCAAGAATCATTCCAACCTCAGGTATTCTAATGTCTTCCAAGTGTCAAAAATGATAAGAAAATGCTGTTAAAAGTTGTGACAAATCAATAAAGGAATTATTACTATTATAATAATGTTAATTGAGCGAATCATCGATTTATTCCAATTCGCAAAAGAATAGAAACCATCAACACCAATGATCAATTTGATCGTAACATCATAATTCACACCAAAAAAATAACAAAATGGTTATAATTGGGCAAGAATCAATAATATTAACCAAATTTCACATGACGATTTTGATGATACGAAATAAAAATATACTCTTTGTGATATTTTCACATAAAAACAATAAACACAACATCAATTATTTTATCACCAAGCATAACACTAAAAGAGTGAATTTTACTTTGAAAAACAATTATTATAATCCTTCAGAGGACAAACGATTATTATTATTGTTAATATTATTATTATTATTATTATTATTATTGTTAATATTATTATTATTATTATTATTATTAT
>VKHH01005962.1:0-34896 GCA_015144975.1 Epipyxis sp. PR26KG | reverse complement strand
TTATTATTATTATTATTATTATTATTATTATTATTATTATTATTATTATTATTATTATTATTATTATTATAATTATTGTTATTATTATTATTTATTATTATTTTATTTTCACATTTTGCTATTCAGTTTATTGTAAACAAAACATGTATTTATTTATTATAACAGAAAGAAATCACTTCTTATTTTGTAAAAACTGAAAACTGAAGATTTTGACATTAATTAATTAAACACTATATTAACAATTGCAATGGTATTCTAATATGAAATTCGTTTGGTAATAAAGTTTTATATTCTTTTGAAAAATATATTTGAATGGAAGGTTTCAAAAATTGTTTCAATCGAATTTTAACAATTTCATCCCATAATTTATGATTCATATTCGGAATTATTGGAATATTAAATAGTTGATTAATTTTTAGAGTATAAAATATTAATTTTGGTGTGATTCTTTTTGGTATTATTTCAATCATACCAAAACATTGTAATAATTCTTCAAAATTTCTTTCTCCAACATAACGTGAATGAACACATCTTTTTGGTAATACTAATAATAATATTCCATGTTCTGGATGAATATGAGCACTTAACCTAATTATAAAACAATATAACAAATAATATAAATAATATAATTAAAATTATAAAATAATATCATTTTACTTCTACAATTATATATTATTTCGTATTTATTACTTCTTTTATTCCATTTAACTAAATGTAGAAGATTTCTGTACTGCTATATCTCGTTGGTAAATGGTGTTTTAAACAAAAAAAAGTTCTACAAACAGGCTCCTAGGCCTCTTATATGCTGTATATGCTGTTCTCTAACTAGAAACAACAGTACAGAAAATTTCTATATTTGGTCAAAAGGAAATGTAATAACTTGAACATAAGTATTGAATCCGTTAACTATTATCATATAACCTCTTCGGTATATCATAAACAACATTTTGCTCCATGTTGAAATGTTGTCATGATATTTGTTTTATGTTGTGTTATATTAATCATAATCCAATATCATTAACATTTGTACAAGTTTTATCATATTAAACAAATAAAATAAGTATGCCTTTCTTATAAGGCACCACTCATAATAACAAATAAATATTAAAATTTCCATAAATTTAATGCTATACCTTGCAATCATTTCACCACGTTTAATAGGATCTTCTACACAATTAATTACCTGCAGAATAAAGATAAAAAATATATATTTTACGAAATAATTATTTAAATAATCAATTTATAATAATAATAATAATAATAATAATAATAATAATAATAATAATAATAATAACAATAATAGTAGTTTAGATCACCATGGAAATTATGTGATATAAATTGGAAATATACAGACACATTAAATGATTCGATTATATAATCTGAAAACAAAATTAACAATACAAAATTATTTATTTATTATTTTGATAAATACGATTAATAACGACAATATTTGCAATAATAAATAGTCAAATAATCAAAAATAATCCAAGTAAAACTCAACATACCATACTGCATACTACTGCATCGTAATTAAATTCTGGAATAACATCAAAAAAGTCACATTCTTCTATCATTGGGTTGGTTGAATGTAAATCAATCGCTCTAACATTCAACCAAGGGGATTGTTGTAATTGCGTATTAATTGCTCCAACTTCGAATAGTGATATTTTATTATTTGACTTTGATTTTACTTGATTCATTTCGATAGTTACATCATTATTATTATTCTGAATATGATTTGGTAATAATTCACGAAGCGTTTTAAGTACCCAACGTGATGTTTTGAAATGATTAGTACTTATAATTGAGGCTTGTTGATACTTTTCAATTCCACCAATATTTTCCATTTTATTTTCTAATTCTTTTATACGATTTGAATTTATATCATTTGATTTTGATCCATCATTATCAATATTAGTTGATGTGATTGCAAACTTTTCGTTACGAATGTTATGATATTGAGATGTTATCAATCGGGCAAGTCTATAAATAAGTGTTTATTTTTTTGTATATTTTAACAAACGCCGCTATCACTTTTAATGCTTCAGAAGATATGCAAAGTATACATAGTATACACAACATCAAGTCATTTAAACAAATAATATTTTGTTATTAAACTACAGTATGTACCTTCGTGACTTTAACGAATGGCCTCCAATAGGTTGAACTCCAGTGAATAATTTTCTTTTTCGACCCATCTATTCAACAAATAATTATTGATAACATGGTCATCGAATAAAAGTTGTTTTATTGGTGTGTGTGTGTGTGTACCGGCTATACGGTAATAACTCTTACAATATTTTTCTTGATATGCAATTATATTACCATGTAATAGGTCAAATAGACTCATTTACAATGCATCATTCATGGATATAATTTTTTCTCTATCAAAACCAATCTTGAAACCGTTACGGAATTGGCGATGCGAAAAGCAAAAACTCATTTTTTTTTGTTCTTGTAATAATTCAATTGCAGATAACACAACAAAATTCCTTTAAGAAGTTCTAGGTTAATTAAATTTATCTTTTCTTCAACAATACTTATTACTCGTTACGTTTATAACATAGTAATCCAATATATATATAAACAGAATAATGGAAGTTGATTTAGACGACGAAAATATTAATATAAATAGAAAACTTAGTGTTTTGAAGCATAGAAAAAAACAAGCTGCAAATGATGCTCAATTGTTGATGTAAGCCTAATGTAACTTAATATATAGTTAATCATCGTTTTTAATAGATGAAGCTGCGAATTTTTCATATACATTCTACATTCTAATACAAACAAATTGTTTAAATTTCTGTCTATTTTTAAAATTAAATATTGTAATAAATTAGGAATCGAATTGCACTTATTCAAAAAGAAGAAGAACGAGCAAGAAAGAAAATTGAGCAAACAAAACAAAGAGCATCCGAAATTATATCAACCCGTCATGAAAGTGTTAAACGTGTACATGATTATGAAAATGCTGTTGGTGAAGTAAAACAAATCCAACAAATTTTATTAGCAAAAAATAAGGAACAAGAAACAGAAGGTAAAGCTGCACGTGCTCAAAGAATAGGAATGTTAATGAATAAAAGAAAAGAAGATGTATTTGAATTAAAAATGGAAAAACAATATTTAACACAAGTTATGATCGAAGAACAAGAAAAAGAATTAAGAAAAAAACAAATTAGACGTGAAGAAATCCGAAAAATGGAAGAAGAAATGAAATTAAGAAAAGAAGAAGAAAAACGTGAAAAAGAAAGAAAAATGAAAGAATTATATGCACAAAAGTTACAAGAAGAAGCATTAGAAGCAAAGCGTGCAGAGAAGTTAGTGAAAGCATTAGAGAAAAAAGAACGTCAATGGATTGAACGATTAAGAAACTCACAAACAATGCAAGAAATGGCATTTACAGAATTAGAAAGTGCTTTAATAAATGATGATGTATTACCATCTATTCATAATAACAATAATAATAATTCACGTGTGAATTCTTCAATGTCACAAGGACATGACATGAGGTCATCTATGCAAAACATGAGTTTAGACAGTGAAAATGGATTTAATCAATCAAAAACAAACTCTGCTAGATCAAATTCAGCTGGAAGAAGAGGTTTATCTACGGGTAGTAAAGTTACACCTGGAAGTAAAGGTTCATCAAAGAAAAGTCTTAAATTTCCTTGAATTTATTTTGATAATTATTTTGTTTGATGAAATAATGGATGATTTTATTATTTTTATTTGTTTTGATAAATAATATGATACGAAATAAAGGATCATTATCATATACAATTATTAATAATTGCATTCATTTGTATGATTGGAAGTAATCCATTTGCAATGTAAATAATATTAATGTCAAAGTATCATCATAATATATGTTTTATTTTATACGGTTGTTATTATTTATCATCTAATTTTAGCTTTTATTATAGTATTTTCATGTTAAAATACATAAATATAATAATAATAATAAATGATAATTATATTTAAGATTTATCAAGATATTACCCAAAAATAAAAATAACAATATTAAATATAATATGCTATAAAATAATTCAAACTACAGTCAATTCAAATTAAAGAAATTAAATCATACCGACTAATAGAAATCATCTTCATCATATATTGAGTAGATATGAAGATTATATAGTGTAACTTATTTATTCTCCAATATCAAAACATTATTTTAATATTAAATTAAATGATAAATGAACAATCAACATGAAACATCACAGAATGACAAAATTTATTTCATCCATAATTTAAGCATACGGTAATAGTGTATAATCATTGATGTTTTAGTTCAACCAAAACAATAATATAATAATACAAAAACAAATCATAATTCCAGATAATCATAGATATTATTATAATTATGATATGTTTTATTATCGATTGAATTGAGGTGTTGCCTTCTTTAATACATAATCTAACGTTCCTAAGAAATCTTGAGCATCATTTTTATCGATTTCAATCACATCTGTATCAAACGCTATGAAGTATAATATCAAAAAAAAATATAATGATACTAGTAATATTATCATTTGTAAAAATTATAAAATGATTTTATCTACAGTATATTATGATGATAGTAATAATAATAAAAGTTACAAACTCACAATTTGATCGTATGGTAGCTTTGATATCTTCTGCTGCTAACTTGAAGAATTGCTTGAAATTCGTCAAAGGATACAATCTCCTCTAATAATAATAATAATAATAATAATAATAATAATAATAATAATAATAATAATAACGATAATAATAATAATAATAATAATAATAATAATAATAATAACGATAATAATAATAATAATTACTTCAAAAAATTATTCTATTATTTTCAAATATGATTTGCTGCATTTCATACCTTATGCTCTTCGGTGATTCCTTCCAAACTTCCAACTGTAGAATTACTTAATGGTGAAATGCCAACTACAAGGTAAGAGTTTTTCCTTTCAGCCAAAATAATTAATGGAAGTAATGCTGACCCTGACCAACCACCATTTCTACGATGAATATTGCGCTAAATATTGATAATAATAATAACAATAATAATAATTGTATTACAATAGCTACATCAATAATAATTGTATTACAATAGCTACATCAGTTACCTTGATATCCATAATAAAATGGCCTAATCTCTTAATGACAAACGGACGACCTAACACATGCTCCATCTCCATCCCTTCATCCGAGTCATTGATGCTAATGGATGTGGTGGTAGTCATTTTTATATAGGCATAATACAATCGATTCAAACGAAGTAATGAGTCATGTCCATCAAGCATAACAGCCGCTTTCTTCACAATAATCTATACATATTTTTTTACAAAAAAATTATTTTTTAGTAGTGGTTGTGTATGATCAAAACTTCAATCATACATCAAAAATAAAAATTTATTATTCAAGAAATAATAAAGCACTTCCTTTGGAATGATTAATTATGAGTAAAGCATAGTTTAGCAAATAATAATCAATTGCGATAATCTTTTATGGAGGGGTTGTGTTTTACAGGTTGTGTTTTTACTCACAATAATTCGTAGTGGAGGAAGTAAGTTATTATATAGTTAGAATTAGGGTTCCAATCTTAACTAATGCCCGTTCGGTAATAAACAAGCTAATCCAGCCTGGATTTTTTTCAAAAGCTGGAGGATGATTCCCGTCGATTTGGGATTGATATTCACTCGGAAAATAGTGTTTTAAGTTACCGAATGGACACTAATAGATGGAAGAAAGGATATGATATTATGAGTGGATAATACCTTTTGTAAATCAATCGCAGATTTGATTCCTTTTTTGACTAATTCTTCTACTTTCATTCCCATGCAGTCATAAGCTTCATTAAAAGCATCAACACTTGATATTTTATCAATAATTCTTTTTTCATGATTGTGAGAATTATTATTATTATTGTCATTACTATTACTATTATTAGTATTATTATTGAGATTGTTTATTTTATTATTATATTCACGAAATGATTCGATTCCATACATTTCGAGTAATGAACTGGCTGCATAAGCAATATCACATGCAGCAATTGGATTTTTGAATGAATTATATCGAAAAAATGACTAAAAACATCAGAAATTAATTGATTATTATAAATATTATCATAATTAAAATTAATTCAAATTGATAATTTTTATTATGGTAATTATATTACCTTATATGTTACATCTGGATTCTTTAAAGCATACTCTTCTTTTATCCCTTTATCATTTATTTGGATACGAAAATGATCTCTATTTTGTATATTAATTATAATATAATAGCAATTAACTAATAGATTAATTCTTATTCATTATTATTTGTTATGAGCATACCTTAAAGCTGGAGACATGAACTGATATGATTGCTTGCATTGCTGTAATGGTACTCCCATTTTTGCTAACATTTCCTAACAAATGATTTCATCATATTATAATAATTATCATATATCATATCATTATAACACACTTTAAAGTTTGATTTTTTATTGGTATCGAATAAAATGTATAATATTATTAAGATTATTATATAATATATACATTATAATATCAAACCTGTAAACGAATGGTTCCTTGAGAATGCCACACGGATAATTTAGAAGCGATATATGGGGAATGAGACATCGACTCAAATAATGACCAATGGCGATACATAAAGAATCGATAATCAGGACCTTCTTCGATATGTCCATAATAAGCACCTGGCACAACTACCTCCTGGTCACCTTCGCCAACAGTGTATCGGACACGATCAGCAGATGAAAGCAAGTGATTCGCAAGTTGATCCTAGAACAATAATAGATTATTTTTACTATTATTAATATTATTACCATAAATAAAATTAAAAAATAAATACCTTTAGATATCCACAATATTCATCATAAGATTCATTCGTTACATTTCCTCGATTATATTGATCTGCAACTCCAATGATTGACTGCCAAATTAAATCAAGTGGAATATGATTCCCTCGACCTAACTTATTCAATACAAGTTGCATCAACATAAAGGAAGTTGGTGCAGCATAAGTTGCATCTAAAAATAATATTGATAGTTAATATTAATATTAGTAATAATATATTTTATAAATTATTATAAGATTTATGATATAATAACAAAAATATTAAATAGTATTTTAAATATTACTTCTTCGATAATAAGCATGAAGTTTACGACGGCGAACTATTTTCGGATCAAATATTTCTGCAAGATTTTTTCTTTTTCTGCCTAAAACTTTCACTTCTTCTTCTTCTTCTTCCTCTTTAAGCGGATCCCGGGAATCGTCATGACCCGCATGTCCCCCTTCATCGAATCCTAAACTATCACGACTATGGTCTGGAATAACTGGTGATTTGGATGGATCAATATCATGGCTATCATCAAAACTGTGTTGTCGATCTACTCTTGGATTATTAATACTTTCCTCATCATTTACATTTCGAGTAACATTATTTTCATTTTCTTCTTCGATATTTTCTTGACCATAATTTTCGATTATAGTCGTGTCATTTTGAACTTGATTTTCAGGGTCAGTTAGCTGCGAGTCATCACTCCTACTATCATTTTCTTCAATATCTTCATCCGCGTCTTGATCTTCATCTTGATCTCGCGAATCAGTCGAACTTTCTTTTTCGATATCTTCACTTGGAAATAATTCCTCATCGTGATCTTCTTGATCGTCTTCTACATGTGAAGCATCTTCATCATAACCAGCATCAACCTTTGTGACGTCTAATTCATCTTCATCCTACAAAATAAACGATACAAATTTTAAAAATTAAAAATAATTTTTATTTTTTAGTTACCTCATCTAAATTAGAATCATCTTCATTGTCTTCATCTTCATCATCCGAAGAATCTTTAATACTCATTTCATCTCCCAATGAAATATCAGAATCATCACTAGGAATATTATCATCCTCTTCAATGGCCAATTCATCATCTCCATCAAATACAACAACGTTAAAGTTTGAATAAATATTTGATAAATGAATAGGTCGATGATTGTCCAATATAAAACATCTCACATCACCACCTCGATCCAAATCAAAAAGTTTTGGAATATTATAGATCTAAATGAGAAGAATTATATTAAAAATGTTGAAGATCAATCATCTAAAAGGTTTGTTACTTACTGCTCCACAATTCACTAGTATAATTGTTTTAATATCCTGTGTAAGGTAAGAACGATAGGTATGTTGCATATCTTCCAAGTTAATAATTGGGCGAATTGAGTAAGCGATGTTATCATTTCGTAAAAGTTGTGTTAGCATTCTCGTTGAAGCCATTGCATCAGGCTATATGAGAAAATAATAACAACTCGTAATATAAATATAAATCACACAAAGCAACTTTATAAACGCAAAATTCTAGCACACCGTTCAATTGAAATTTTACTTAACATCGTTATAAATTGAAAGATGAGACTAAAATATGTAATGGTTTTATCATTTACCTCATAAGCAACAAAGATCATTACTGTGCAGGCTTGACGACCGCAAGATTGCTGTTTGATATCATTATAAGATTGATCTATTTCTGAGAACTTCCGGCGAACCATGGTTAAATTTTGTAATACTGTACAGTAGTTTAAAATAAAATTATTGGCAATTCCGATATAATATTTACATGATATTCAAAATGTGATGCAAAAAGAAACCGATTTTTGAATATTTGAACGAACCTGGTGTAGCAAAATTACTATTTATGGATAATTAATAAAGTAATCCATATCTTTTTCTCACTTAAGAGCTGGATTAAGTTCGATGTTTGTATCATATATATTTACTGTTTACTGTACATTAATTAGTTTTAACGGTCCGGAAGGAGATGTTTTTATTTTATTTAATATTATCATTTTATTATTATTATATTTTGGTTATATCATTACTGTATATCAGACCTAATATAATCTGTTCTTAAGTGTTACTGTGGAAACTCTGAACTGAAAACTTTGAGAGAGCTTTCCCATTATGAATCCTTAACCGCTGTTATATTCAAGATTTATACAATGGGATTTTCTCTATATAATATATTCAAAGTAAAAATACGTGAGATATGCATTAATTACACCTACACTTCAGACTCTGTACTAACTCACTACGTATTTCTTATTTATTTCTTTTGTGGATCGTTTGTCCATTTTCTGCGATTTTGAATAATAATTACGATATTGATTTTTTCTTAAATGTTTGTAGGCGGGATTGCTTGTTGCAAATGGTGTGGCCATATTACACCCAAAACGATTTCTATCGAAATGTAATTTTGTGATAATGCTACACTATATAATTACAGTATTTTATTTTTTTTTATTTTTTTTGCAGTTGGTTATGATCAAATTGATGCTGCTCAAGGAAATACACTTAAAAACCAAATCGTTGGGTTGCTAAATGCTGTCAGTTACTTGAAAGGTAATGTGCTTAAATTTTATGTAATATTTCCCTCCTTTAAGCAATTTAAATATTTTTTTAGTTCCATTAATTGTCATCGATGGCTTAATTATCATTGTGGAGGTTCTTGCGGGCGGATAAACTCACATGATCTGTCACCATGCTCATATCATTCTACTTATAATAATAATAATAATAATAATAAACTACATTCTACACAAATTTGAGTTTTGGACCATTACTGTGATTGTCATCCCGGTAATTTTAATCGATTCTTTGTTGTCCCTCCCATATCTTTTGAATCATAATTTATTGGTTATAGTCAACTCTAATTAACTTTTCAAAACAAGGTCTTAATACTTCGAATTTATGCATTGTTAAAGAACAAACATATTACTGTAGATGCACTCATATATGTTAACTTATTTGTTGATTTAGTACCACTTCAATAAAACGGTTTGTCATTATTTATCACTTCCAAATCAGTGTACTAAGCTCTAATTGAAATATGACTTGCAAATGTTTTCAGCATCAAAATATTGATTGTTTCCTACATACCGTGGTAGTTCCACTTCTAATGTCTTGAGGCAAGAGCGAATGAATGAATTAATTACTGAGTAAATCAAATCAAGTAAATCTAGACAAAAGGAGTAAGTAAGTATATAACATAGCATAGAGTCGTCTTAAGCTATTATAAATTTCGAGAATTTTCTTCATAATTCTTTCAAATGAATGAATTAATTAATTAATTAATTAATGAGCAAATCCAATCATCAAATATTCGAACCGGAAAACTGAAATCCAACGTTTATTATTTATTATATGTGTTTGGATATAATATATATATATACATCTATCTCAATTGGCTGCAAATTTCACGTAACTGAGTTACTGCAAGATATTTATTTCGTTGTGTATAATATCGTTTAGCACGCTTTTCGTCAAAAAGAATGAACAGCGATGGAATGGATGGTTTTAGTCCAAAAAAGACACAAATAGTAGATAATATTGAATTAAATGACAGTTTTTCTTATGAAATTGACAATAAAGTACCATTTTCAAACAATAAATTATCATCATCATTAGATTTATCAGCTGATCCTCAAATTTCATTTTTAATACAAAACTATCATATAAGTGTTGATCAATTAAGAAATAGTTCATCATTAAAGAAAATGCTGAGTGATATAATATTAAAAATTAATTTCGAAACAGAAGATATAATGCATTATGGTAGTTATCAAAGCATGAAAGTTAGTTTGAATACGTTAATGAGATTGTTGGTATCACAACTATGTATACCGCATATGATGATGTTAGTTGGCATGGGTTCTGGTACAGGAATTTCTAAAATGATATCCGAAAATTTAACGTCTATTGTGACGACAGATTTTCATCGACATGATAAAGATACAGAATCAACAGAGAAGGAATTAAGTTTAATTGATTCTGCTAAGTTAATAATTGTTGAAACTTTCACACTATTGAAATTGTCAATGAATTGTTCATGTGATCAAGGTAAAACTTATACCATGGCTATTATCTATTTTTATTATATATAATATTATTATTATTTTACTTTATTATTTCTATTATTATGGTTATAAATGTTTATTTTTGCTGTTCTTTGCAGGATATAATTCATTATTGCATAATAAAGTATGTCGAGTATTTTTTCTAATGATAAAATATCATTGTTCTCCTATGCTACCTCATGCAATCACAGGTAATGAGACACTAATTATCGTCATTAATAAAAATTCATTTCCAATTTTAATCAATATTTTTAGTGAAAGAATATGGCCCAGATGCATTGCAGCATTTATCATGCCATATTCTTAACGTGAGTGTAATTGTTCCATGTGTACATGAATCTATTAAATTAGTTACTAAAAGATTAAGTTTAGCATTAGAAAGTGAATTAAAATCACATTCGATTGAAACGATGTTACCTGAATTAGAAGTTATATTATGTGATTATTTCGAATGGTTACGTGAAAATCGTGATTATATTATTAAAGAATGTCGTATTGCAGAAGTTATAGCAAGTGTTGATTCATCTGTACGTGCGTGGATGAAAAATGAAAATTATTCTTCATCATTTGAATTAAAAACGATTTATTATTCAAAATATAAAGATAAAATAACACATATTCCTTTACCATTACAAAGCTTTAAGAAATCATGTACAGAACAAATGATTAAAGATATAATACGTGAAAATATAATTGTAAATAATATTGAATATAAAATAACTTGTGAGAATTGCAATTCATCCATTCATGCAATAAGAAATGAAATAAAAAAAGTATTAGTATATTTATTTGGTTTTGATGATTTGAATGATGCTGATAATGTTGAATATGAATATAATTGTAGTGAAATCAGTACTACAAATAGTGATAATAGTAGTGTCGCTGGAATGAATTCAGAACATCGTAATAATAATAACAATAATAGTAATAATAATAATAACAATAATAATAATAATAATAATAACAATAATAGTAATAATAATAATAACAATAATAATAATAAAATGCATAGCATTTCATCAAAAACAACAAATTCCACACAAAAAGATATAAATAATGAAACTCATCCTCAGCCTAATAATCGTAACAATAATAATAATATTAAAATAACACATAAAAATCATCATTTATTTCTTGTTAATATTTTACAAGCTCGTACATTATTAGCTGCTTCAAGAACATTTGCTGGAGGTGATGCATATTTGATTTTAAATGATTTGTATGGTGGAATAGGATTAACATTATGTCCAATAAATAATAATCATACAACTTCATCATCATCATTATTAACGAAAGTAACGATAACAGCCAATGGTATTTCAGTGACAGTTCGTGAGAGGTATAGTTTATATGCATCGAATGACTTGGAATATTGTTTAAAAAGAAGTTCAGTGAAATCTTTAGCTGATTTTGAATGTATTACAACCTCTATTATTATTCTTAGTAAAGATCATTGGGGAAATATTGAATCAAATTTACGTTTTTTAATAGAAAATTATGATGATAATATTAACAATACAAATTATAGTAATAATAGTAATTATTTTCAATTAAATGATAATAATAGTACAAATTCTCTGGTAGAAATGCTTCATATGGTTAGATCTGGTTCATATGATTATGATCATCCATCAAATAATAAGCATTGTTATTATGATAGTTATCAATTATATTTATTATTAATATCTAATCCTGAAGTATTATGTCATCGAACAGTCACAATAAAACCAATCTAATCAATATTTTATGAATTATATTTATGCACTGAAGTTATAATAAGCATTATTTGGAGGAATAATGTAATCCATTTATACAGCTAAATATAGAACAAGAGTTTCTCTTTTCATTCAATTGATCGATTTAATATGATTGTTTGAATCAAGAAATAATATATAATAATTCATGTTTTTAAAGTGGCATTGATGTGTTATTATAATATAAACCTCTCTGTATTGATAAGATAATATTATCATAATAGCCGTAAATTATTACTTTCTGGTGAATGAATTGAATGAATAAATTTCTTGCTTTGAATTTTCTCATATATAAAATGTTTACTTTCTTTCATTATAATATAAATAATATTTGATATTTCAAGAAAATTTTGTGAATCGATCAATAGAATTTCATATTATTTGATTATTATATTATTATTATTGGAAAAGTTAAAATATTAATTGCTTTAGTTTGCTTTAAATATTATTATTATTATTGTTGTTATGATTATCTATTATTATTGTTAACAACAAAACAACTAATATTAGATTTTCCTAAGTTACAATTCTGATAATAATCCCAAATAATAGCATTAATTTATTTTATTTTATATTTAATTTTTATTTAATTTAATATAAATATTTTCATATTTTTTGTTTGATATATTTGAACTAGATAAGATGTGATCTGAACTATTGTAAAATTATTTTCTTTCGAAATAGTATGATTTTAACTTACAATATCATACAATTGGATGATAAATAATTATTTTAAGTATCAGATAATATATTTATTCTATTTCCTACTGTTTCAATTATCATTATAATGTGTTATGGGCATATGAAAACCTCCTGCATGAGACAAACTCACAATTATTATCATAACTTGCTAATTCGTACTTTAACAGAAAGAAATATTGAAACACTTGATTATCAATTATTACAATTCTCCTATATTCTAATTACGAAAAAAAAACTTGAATAAACTTAATAATAATTGAAAGCATTATTTAAAATAAAATAATTACTGTTTTTTCATTAATCAAACATTCGTTCAATCAATTACATGATAGTTACATGGACGAAACCTAACTCTGTTTTACACAAAAAATATACAATATAATAATATCGGCTAATAGTTGATATAGATTGATACACATATTCATTCATCAAAATAAAATATTTTGAATCCTGATAAAAGATTTGAATGCATTTTATTGGCGTTATTGACATCTGCTGTTGGTTATGGAGAAGTCCACGAATAACGAAAATTCACAAAAATTCGCGTTCCAAAGTGAAACATCGAAGAAATTACAATACTAATCAAGAAGCACTAGTTGAGTTGTCTGTTTACTTTTTAACTGTTGGTTTTACAGTTGGTTTTGCACTTGGTTTTTTACCGTTTATCGACGGCTTGGCAGAGGGCTTAGATGTAGATTTAAAACTGGGCTTAGCTGATGGATGATTGCCAGCGGATGGTTTGACACTGACTGTTGGTTTGACAGTGACTGTTGGTTTGCCAGTTGGTATGACAGAAGGAATTGTTGATGGTTCGTATGATGGGAACTCAGATGGTTCTTCTGAAGGTACAAATGTTGGTTCGAGCGAGGGTAATGATGATGGTGGAGCTGTTGGTTCCGTGCTAGGATCTACAGAGGGTTTCCCTTCACTTGGTTTTGATGTAGGAGGAAACGATTTGCTAAAGCTTGGTGTGGAAGTGGCTTTGGAGGTGGGTTTGATTGTGGAAGGTTTTGCTGTTGGTGTGGATGCCCAAGTAGAGCTACATACCAGAAAGAGTAGCACGGTAAGTAAACAAAATCTAACAGTTAAATTCATCGTAGATAAAGCAGTAAAGATTGGCAAAATACTCTTGATTGTATTATTTTATGTATAGTTATGACGTTATGACGTGTTTGGATTTCACCGCAAAAGAGGGAGAGAGAAAGCATATCTTGAACTGTTACATGAAACGGATGATAAGATTTTGCGCATAAACCATAATGATTTATTTACGTCCAGGAAATAACTGTTTTAAATGTTTCTACAGTACGTAATATAAGGAAGTGAAGTTAGTAAGCGAATGAGCATAAGAGGGCTTTCTGTTATGCTTTTTAGCACTTTCTCTTGTTCAGATTTAGTTGATGTGATTGATAATTTTTATTCATTTATATAAGCGTTATTTAGGGGATGAACATAATACCAATTTAAGTTTATCATCTTACGGATGCACTTGATGGATGCAAATAAATTAATTTAATGAATGAACGAATGACTTACACCATTCTGGAATAGATATTATACCAAAAAAGACAACTAAAATGATTATCTCATTCTTTACCCTCATTTACCAGACAATTATACTTAAGTAAAATAGCAGAGGTTATAAATGATATATTTAATTTACTTATTATCAACTATCACGTTCAATTAAAATGTAATTTTTAGAATTGATACATTATATTATAATCATATAAAATAATAAGTAGTTCCTCCAAATGACTGTGAATCAAAACACATAGTATGACGGGGTTGGATTGTACACCTTGTTAAACCGTTTTGCTTCCCAGTCATTTGAAATGGAGGAAGTGAACAAAATATAATAAACAATGTAAAAATTATAGTCAGTCGTATTGGATGTTTTTTTGATATGCAATATATGCAGTCAATGAAAGGATGATCGATTATTATAATCATACTCTTAAAGTATATATTATTATTTAATTGATTGGTTTGATGATTGTTTTACAAAATAAAAATAATATATATGTATATATTATCAAAAAAAAAAAGTAGTGAAAAGGCCTCTGAGCTCAAGACTCTAGGTGTAGCCCGGTATTGATTAATTCTGACTGCTTTTTATATCATCACTTCTCACTTTATATTTTTGTCGGATTTCTTCAAATGAACCAGCTTCATCTTGTACTGTTTTCAATAATTCTTTTAAACGGTTTCTTAAAGGATTAATAAACTTTAATTTCTCTTTTTCAACTTTTTCTTCAAATGAACCATTTTTTGATTGGTCAATATTAAAATCATTATTATTGTTATTATTATTATTATTATCATTATTATTGTTATTATTGTTATTATTATTAATATTATTTGTGTTTTCATCCACAATTTTCATATGGTGGAATGGAATATCTTGAATTGATTTTGATGTTTGTAATAAATTAGGCGACGTTTTCTGTTTGGAGGTAGGAGATGTTTCAGTTATGTCATCTAAAATTATAATAGAAAATGGTATACAAATGACGTTAAAATTAATAAAATCTAAATATGACTTTTCATTCATTCATTATTATTATTATTATTATTATTATTATTATTATTAAATAAATAATATTATTTACCTGTAGAATGATTGTTACGTAATGACCATTTTGGTTTATAATCTGACCACAATTCTTTATTAATCGACATATTCATTTTATTACTGTTTCTTAATTCAATTCCATTATTATTATTATTGTTATTATTATTATTTGTAATGCTATTTTGTTGAAATTCTTTCATCATAATTTCCATCATATTTTGTAATCTTTTATTTTCTATAATAGAATCTTGTAATTTCATTTCAACATTTTTAATTTGATCTTTTGCATTAATTAATTCAATATCTAAACTTTTTTGATGATTTTTACGATTATTTTCAAGTTTTAATTGTATTTTTTTCTCTTGTTGCCAATGACTTAATATTCGATTTCTTTCTCTTCTCATCATATGATATTCTGCTTTTATTGATGCAATTAATCTCATTGTATCAGGATTTTTTGAAAAATCATTTTTTAATTCAATTTGATACATTTCAGATGTTGCTGGTGTTGTTGGTTTTGAATGATATTTTGACATATAATGTAATGAATTCATTTTATCTGTTATGAAATCAGTTTCAACTAAACTAACACATTGAGTACAAAACCATTCTCCTTCTGGTAATGTGTATTGACCACCTTCTCCAACTAAACCAACACATCGAACATGAAATTTATCACCACAATTACCTAAAATTATAGTAAAATAAAAGTAAAAAATATATTAAATATGTATAAATCATTAATTTAATATGATTTATTGTCTGAAATAATATATATTATTTCATGTTTTAAAGATGGCATTGGGATGCTATTATAATATTAACCATTCTACATTGATTATCATAATAAACATAAATGAATACTTTTTGATGAATGAATTGAATGAAATAATAATAATAATCTAGTTCTAAATTTTATTGAATAGATGATAGCCATACCATCACAAGTAAATAATTCTCCCAATGATTCTCCAGTATCAAGTAACAAGCTATCAGCTTCTTCATCATTTAATCCACATATTGCACAACGATCAGATTTATTAATCATATCTAATGATTCATTTCCATGCAAAGAATCATTACTAATATTTTCTTTAATATCATCTATAAAAAATAAATAATACACACACACAATTGAATTAAAAATAATAATATAAAATATGACCAATGCTGGACTCTTGACTATATTCAATATTAAATTACTAAGTTAAATTGATATTATATAATTTTCTGACTTAAGTGACCAATATAAAGAGTATTAAATAAGAATAAATACATATATGATATTAAATTATAATAATGATATATATCAGAAATTAATAGAATATATTACTAATTACATTACCGTACAGTCTATTATTATAATAACTTACCAAATAATGAATCTTGACTATGTAATTGACGATGAGTTGGTAATGGAGGGGTAGATAATAATAATTGATAATCATCATTTACATTTTGCAAAATAGTAGGGATACTTTCATTAATTAAATTTTGACATAAATCACATATTAATTCTTGATTTGATTGTAATGTTGTATTTGCATTATTTGATGAACGAATGATTTCTTCTTGTAATTCAATAATTGTTTGTTTTAATGAACTAATTTCAATATTTGCTAATGATATAACTCGCTTTAAATCAACATCATCATCTGATAAAGCTTTATTTATAATGGCTTTTAATTGAACTTGACGTGCACGATCACCGAATTTTAAAGTTGATAATGACTCTTGTAAATGTTGTTTTGATGAAGATAAAGTTAAAATTATAATAGTTTTTGCATTTCCTCCTAAAGAATTTTGTAATAGACGAGTAAGTTTTGAATCTCGATATGGTATATGAAGCTTTGGCATTACTGCTATTTTGCGACTAGTAGTATTAGTAGTAGTAGGATATTTTTTCTCACTATTTTCAGATTGTATTGGAAGTGGATTAAATGAAATGCTTCTTCGTTTCATTGGAATATTTTGATTGTCACGTTTGTTTGGTATTTCAATTAATTCATTTGTTATTGTGGATTGATTCACAGATGATAATGCAAATATGACATTTCCAAGTGCACTTAATGATTTATTAATATGTTTCGCTTCACTAAAACGGACACCTGTCGCATCAGTTTTTCTAGCCTATAATATGAATAAATTATACAAATAAATAAATAAATAAATAAATAAATAATAATATTAATAATAATAACCATAACAACAACAATAATATAATATAAAATAATATCATATTCTTTGTCAAAATAAAAAAATAAAACGATACAAAAATATTACTTCAAAAATTTCAAAACATATACTTTTTGAAAATATCATATTAACTTACCATTTCACTTCCAGCTAAATCAATAATATGTAATTTGCTTATTATTTTCTCATGTGTATTATGATCGACTTGAATAATACTAAAAATACAACACAAATGACTTCTACTTGATACATTATTCATATTATGTGAACCAACTACACGACGCTTAATTGCACCATTCAATAGCTTACAGAATTCATTTTCATTATTTATGTTGATTTCACATAAATTTTCAATCCATACAGTACCATCTATTTGTTCTCGAATTCTCAGTGAATTATCAACTTGCTGTTGTCGATTAAAATTATTATCTCCTAATAAATCTTTTAATTTTTCTTGATAAATTTCTAAGATAGATAATTTAATTTGACATGATTTTTCAGTTTCCAAAGATTTTTTTGTTTGAAATATTAATTCAGCTGATCTGGGAATTATTCCTCGTTCTATATCATCTGTTGAACTACCAAATAATGTATGTGTCTTGCCTGAACCTGTTTGTCCATAAGTAAATAATGAACAATTAAATCCAGTGAAAGAATCAACAACTATTGGGCGTACAATTTCATTAAATATTTCTTCCTGTGTATTTTTGAAATCAAACACATAATCTAATTGATATGATAATGTCCCTGCTATAACTGAAGGCTGCTCTCCAGGTATAACCCACAGACATTGCTCTTCATTACGATCTAATGGAGGTCTTATTCTGCAGCATACTTTAATGTGATTCATACTTAGTTAACTTTAAGTATTTAAATTTATAATATTATTTTACATTCATCATTTTAAATTCACCCACCAACGCACCAATACACCACCAAAACCAATAAGTCCATTGAATAATGGCTGCCTTGTTACTGATTATGATTAATAGCCAACCATATATAAAAACAAAATATATATTTTTCATTTATCCAGGTTATTCAAGTCTGCCGGAAGCAAAACCGGTAAAAAAAACACCAGCAGAGAGATGCCAGAATTCCTCACACAATATATAATAATAAAAGCATAATTATTATTGAATGCAAAAAGACCTTTATGCATTATTTTATTTTACACACCTACTGTAGATTTTACATTTAAGTTCCTTAAATAAGTTTTACTGTTTATATTTGATTGATAAAGATTAATAAATAAATAAATAAATAAATAAATAGCCAATAGCATATAACTTATTAGAATTATAGTATTCATAATTAAGAATTAATTCGGTTACCGTTATCATGTCTCTCGAATTTCAAAGTCAGTTTACAAGTCAGCACATAGATTATATGATATCTTCTCTAATGTTAAATAATGAAGAAATTAGGGACTTAGAGGTAGCGATTGATTGGGTGAAACAAACACTTATTGTGGGATTTGGTGCTTCTTCTTACATGACAGGAGCTGCTTTTTGTAATGTTATTATTCCATTAGAGCCTGTGGCAGTAACTCAAATTGTTCCAAAAAAACAGTTTCAGAATTGGTGTTTATTTGCACACGTAGCTGTAGGTTCAGAAGCTGCTAAAATATACTCAAGAGAGTCATGTCCAGTAACTTCAGTTGCTATTCCGCCAAATAATGTAGTGTTGGCGAATATTATGAACAAACCATTTGTTCTATCTCCCAATGACGTTAGCAATCTTTTGCTGTCGGCTATTATAGAAGAATTCGATACTATTGTTGTGAAAAGAGATCATTTATTCAAGAAATCTTTTATTCTTATCAAAACATGGTGCTATTATGAATCCAACAGTTTTGGTATAGTCGGTTAGTAATATTTTAATAGTTTTTTAAATTATATCTCATTTATTGTATATTTTATGTGTTGTTGAATTATACTATAGGTCTACAAAAAGTATTCAATCACGAAGCAATCACAGTGATGACTTTAAGTCTATTTGTTAAAGCTCTCAATGACACAATTACTTCACCTTTGGAAGCTTTGTTCAAATTTTTGTGTTACTTTGCTGAATTTGATTGGAAGAATAATGCTGTAGATGCTCGAGAAAATATTTCATTATCATCTGATGCTCCATCTGAATTTGGTTTATTATTGGAAGAAATATTTGATAAGTATGACAAAATGTTCTTCAAAGTTACAGATAATGGTTGCGTTGATTGTTCCACTAATTCAGCTCCTACAACCACTGGAAAAGTTGAAGACGATAGTAATGATGATAGAAAATCTGAAGATGCAAAAGAATTTATGTTTTCAAGAAAGAATATGAAAAATCTCTCTGGATCTATTGATAAATATCAATTAAATGTTGTTGATCCATTTCTTACCTTTAAAAATTTAGTTAATATTAGTCCAAGTACTTCACCAGGTGGCATTGACATGGATTTAATCATAGATTGCTTAGTTAAAGGAAAAATAGCTTGTTCAGAATTGATGTCTGTCATTACTAGTGATGCAGCAACCTCTGATGTTATCATTGAAGAATTTTCAAAGTTTTTTCATTATACTACTATTATTGCTAATTCCAGATATGGATCGATTGGTGGATATGGTTTTGTGGATAATCTTTCACAAAAAGGTCAATCAAATGTAATAATAAATGAAACAAGCAATATTTTTTCAAGTTCATCTGATCGATTTGTTAGTAATGTTCATCTTATTGATGGTTATTTGAAACATTGTGAAACCATTTTGTCTGAAAAGGTATGAATATCATAAGTAATAGTATCATTATTATGGTTTAAATTGTTGATTCTTTGTTTAGGTTCAAGAGAATACCTTGTTGAACTTGACATTACAAGTTTTAAATCAGCATGGCCCTACTCCTATTGGAGAAGTTGGAAAACAATTACAAGTCATAACTGGGAATCCAGGTTCAATTTGATTTTCATGCTTTATTTTATATTTTATAAATATTATTATTTGTGATATTCTGATAGGTCTCTTAAGAGATCTAAAAAAAGAATATTTCGGATTGAAGAAGTTCTTATTAACTTATCCTGAGATATTTGTAGTTGGTAATGATCATGATTTTAATCCAACAATATCAATTGTTGATAAATTCCATCGAGTAGGATGATAATTATCTGATATACTTTCTAAATTGTACTCAAGTCAATCGTTGTTGTTTTACTTCATGACTATAGTGCGATATAATTTATGTTGATGTGTTACTATTATATATACTACATATTAAGAATTGTTTTTGATCAACATACAGAACATAGAATATAAGTCAATAGCTTCGGTGACCTGAAATATAAGTTTTATAATGATGAAATGAGCGTGAGATAAAATTATGATATTCAACAATATATTCGTATATGTGGTTGTATGTGTCATTCTTATTTTTTTGTCGGGCATAATCATTTTATTTTTATCTTAGCATTACAGGACTTTTGCGAGAATAATTTTATTTTATCTTTTATATATGAAAATGATTAGATGATATTATTGGTGATTCTTTCATCAACTATTAATATTGATTTGTTGGAAAGAAATAAGAACAAAGATAATATATTTATTTAATTTAAAAAAAAATGTTGTGTTATTAAATCAAGATTAAATAATTAATTTAATACAAGCTATCCTTCCTTCATATTAAATACAGTAGTAGATGTAATTGTGTCTTGATTTGATGAATTGGGAGAAGGAATTGTCGAAAAATTATTATTAGTTGTTGCTTCATCAGCAGAAGTTTTTGCTGGTGCAATCAAAGTATTTTCATTTTTTATTGTTACCATTTTATCTTGCGATTGTATCGATGACGGAAAAGCTTGTTGAATTGAACTTAATTTGCTTTTGTTCATGTTAATTCCACCACCTATAGATGATGGCATGCTCATATTCATAGAAAGATTCACTGGAATTTGTTGCATATTAGGATTCATTGGTAGCTTTGGTTGGGCTTGTGATGACATGCCATACTCAATTTTCTTTGGCATCGATTTCTTTTCTGGCTTTTCACCTTTCACTGATTCGCGATATTTAGTTAAATAAGCTTTGAGGGGTTCAATGTATTTATCAAAACCAAGAGAACTCATTGCCCACAATAAATCATCCCCATTGATGGTTTTTCTCTTTTCTTGTTGGCATTTATCGCTTGCTTCACTTGTAATAAAGCTTATAAATTCAGATACACATTCTTGTATACTTTCCTTCGCATCTTTAGCTACTTTAGCATTACCAGGCAGAACTTTTTTCATTATTCTCGCAATATTTGCAATTGGTAAATATCTATCTTGTTCACGAATCTCAACTTCTTTGAAACCAGAACCTTCATTTCCCATATTCATGCCCATTGGTTCATCATCATCATCGTCATCATCATCTTCCATTTTGTTATTTGAACTGATCTTTCTGTTGTATTCCATAACTGATCAAAGAGAAAAATATTATGGATACAGTTCACAAAGACAAGAAATTGACTACTAAATCTTAATTTTTATGATTACTAGACTAAGCATTTATTAAATTATTCCAGGAATTAAACTTTTAGTTAAAGTTGTTATATAATAATAAGTGTGTAAATTTTAGTGCTTCCAGGCGGTGCCGGGGCCGGCGCTCAATATATATATATATATATATATATATATTGTACTGATATTTACCTTCTGGCATTATGAAAAAAGCGTGAATTATTCTTGTATGCATTATCCCAGAGGAGTTATGCCTTCTTTATGCACATGCTTTTAGGTCAAAGATAAAATAATATTTACTTATGATATTTAACTTTTTGATCATATCTTTTTGCTGATTTGGACATTTCCATTTTCGACGTTTGGACGTTTGGATTGCCATTGTCAACGGTTTTGAACTAAGTATTATTATTGCACCCACTTATTATGAAAGTGGTTATTGTTTCAAGATATATTATGCTCTTCTTATTGATTCATCCATTAGTATCACTTGTGAGAATATGCCGCCCATTAAATCAACACAATACAAAAAGTCTTATGTTCGGTAAATCTTTTAAACCAATAAATCTAAATCAAAGTTCCAATCAAGAAATATCGATGGAACCAACGAAAATGTTGAATTCATTTTTCATTTTTTCACTTATATTTTGTTTGCCCTATTATGTGTTATTTTCAACACCATTCCTACCAGCAAATGCAGCGATAATATCATCAAAATCAGCATCCAAACCATCTTCAATTTCTCAAAGTATTGATATGAATGATATAACTCGCTTTAAAAAAGGACTAAGGGAGATTGATTTTTTGTTATCAAATTGGGACAAAAAGACTATTTATTGTAATTTTGGAGAATTGCAAAGAGACCTGTTATCAAATAAAAATAAAGATAAGCTAATAGCAGCAGCTGCAGTAGGTGCGTTGTATTAAATTGTATTTATGTTTATTCATGAGTTTGTATTTTTATTGATAGAAAAAATAGTTTTATGCAATCAGTGATTTGATTTATCTTCAGTTCTTAATTAAATCATTATTTTGACGTGTGTTTTTCATTTGTGATCTTATAGGTGGATTGCTAGATTATGATAAAAGCGCAACGATGAATGTTGTTTGTAGACAAGATCCTGAGATAGTAAGAGCTTTTGTTGGATTGACAAATGAAAATCTTACATTAAAAAATGCTGATTTGCTAATGAAGAAACCATCAACTCTTAATATTATATACGATAATATAAACAATTATGATAGCAAGGAGGATGAAGTCAATAGTGATGATATTGTCAACGATTATATGGAAGCAGTTGATACATACTCACAAGCGATAGCGGCAATTGATGGGTTAGCATATACAGCTAGAACTGATTTCTCATCCACTGAAACATCATTTAAAAATGATAATAGTAACCAAAGTAATAAAGAAAAAAATAATTATTTGGAACAATCAAGGAAAGAAGTTATTATTGCTAGAAATTCTTTAGAAAAAATAGTTAAATATCTTCATATACAATAATCCGTGTACAATTACAGTGTAAAATCTTAAAGATTTCAGGAGCAATGTTGCTTTACGTCCGCTAAAAGTGTTTACACCGCAAATTTAGGCTTGGATGTTCAGTTTTAGTTTTCTTGGGCAACACTAATTTCCCTGTCTGTGTACGAAAGCATAATATAAATCAATAGTTTCCGTCCTAAGCAAAGCAAAAGAATTATTTTTACAAAAGTTAAGGAGATTTTAGCAAATAATATATGAAGTTATTGCAAAAATTCCGTTGAAATTATTTTTCTTATTTTTAACGACGGATTTATATGTCGAATTTTTAATTTGCTAAATATTTATTTAATTTGACGGGTGTCGGCGTTTTTGAAACTATTATTCATTCATTACTCACGGTTGACATGATGTTTTCAAAAAACCAGTGAATGTTTGGTTAGGGTGTGCGGTACGGTGCGGTACCCTCACTTTTGCAAAGTTTTACGATTCCCAATAGTTTATATTGCATTTTTAATGGAATGAAACAAGATTCTCAAGTTGTTATCTTATCTTATATTGAGATTTTGTATTGTCTTTGTTTGATAAAGTTGTTGACAGGATGCTGCTGTTGACATTGTGAATGAATGAATTATATGAAAATCTGGATCAGTAACAAGAAGTGTTCTCTTCATCATATGCTGACATACAATTAAGATATGAACAGGATATATGTTGCTCAGTATTATTTATTATGCTTGAAAGGTTTTAAAGTAAAAATTTCACAATTGTACTTTAGTTTAACACACGGTTTCCGATAGTACTTTAGGCCGCGCGGCTCGGCGGCATATATATTCCTCCTATCCCAAATTTGGGATTTTTTGGGGTGAAATTTGGGATTTTTTGGGGTGCCCAAATTTTTATGGAAAAAACTTTTTTTAAATATCAAAGGGCTTGTTAACATTTGGGATGGGCGTCACAAAAAATTGGGCAAGGTGCAATGACCCTTCTCCCATTTTTTGGGAAAATTAGGGCGTCCCAAAAAATCCCAAATTTGGGATGGGAGGTTTCGGAAGGCACCCATTATATATATAAAAAACATTTGCATGAACTTAGCATACGCTCAATTTTTTGTGGATTGAATAAACTCTCTGATTTAAATTAAGGAATTAAGGTTGTTATTTTCTAAAAATACTGTATTGATTTCTTTATTCTAGTAATAATCATTCATAAATTCAAATCTTGTTGTAACTTTATAAATTCAGAATTACATCATCTACAACATCAGTAGATATTAATATTAGATTTTAAAATTGAAATATTAACTTCTGCTTATTTTATACATTATATCTCTACAAATTCTGAATAGAGATTTTGAGTTGCAAAATTTGAATTATACCACTACGGTACAAATTCATAAAAATACCAGAATAACATTCCAAATTCCAAATACAAATAAACGAATAATTAATTATTATTATATTAATATCAGTATTACAGTTATTACTACTGTAGTATTAAGATTGAGATCAGCTTAAAATAGATTAATTTGGTAGTTTAAGATAACTTAAAATGAACAACTGTCACCAAATAGATGAAGATGACTATACACAGATTGAGGTAATCAAAACACTATACTTTTTGGATAAATTATATCTATACTCATAATTTAATCAGGTTACGCAAGACAACGATATATCTTCATGGCTGTCCGTTGAACTTAATGTAAGTTTCAATACTTTGTATAGTTTCTATATACTTAATGATTTATTTCTTATTGTTTCCCAACAAATTCATCCAAGATAAACCAACTCGAGGAAATTGTTGAAGAGAAAATGGATTCGAATAGCATTTTTTATGATTATAGCAAGAGTAACACAATCGAACTCATCAACAACGAAGGAGATAAGAAGCAAGAAAATTCTTCTGTTTCATCACAAACCAACACAAATGATAGTACTACAGATATGCACAATATCCAAATTAAATCAACAATATCGACAACAATATCATTTCTTGATTTTAAAGTTGGAGATTTAGCTCTTTTTATTCCCATTGATCCAAAATCCAAATTGATTTGGATGGCTTTTCATCATAATAAACCAAATAGATATCTAGCAAGAGTAAGTCAAAAAAATACTCCTCAATACAAAATATATCATATTAATAATACTACATTATTCTATAGGAATCATTAGCATTATATTTTTCGAAAAGGAAAGAAAAAGCTTCAATAGTTAATATAATAGCTAGAATAGTTTTGCTAGATACTCATGTTGCAACAGAAGCTAATAATCCATATAAATTAAGCTTAGGAACCGTTTTTCACATTTGTTACACTGAACCGGTAGATTTAAATTCTCTTGTCAATATTATATCAATAATATAATTTTTGGGTATTTGGAATCATTTTCTCTATTGATTCAGTTTTGTTTAGGTGATTTTTTAATCGTTTCTATGTTGTGGTGATTCCTATGATTTTTACATGACTTTCAATCATTTTAAAATATATTGTTTAATTAAGTACTGAAGAGGACATGATTTTTCTAGTATCGCAAAACAGACTTTGTTTTGTAACTACCAAATAAGCGCTTCTTTGTTTTAATACTTTCATTGTTTATCACCTTGTAAACCTTCAGTTTTACAACAATATTGGATACACTACACGAACAAAACCTTCAGTTTTATAACAATATTGGATAGAACTATACTAAAAACTTTACGCACTATCTCTTGACACTGATAAATATTTTACGCAAACAGAAATCTTACAAGATAATAAAATTTTGTTTATTTATCGAATTTATTTACATAAACATAATTATTAAAATCTACAGTCAATACCCTCTCTTTTCGATGACTAAATTGATTTATACGCAATTATTCGTATTATTTCATACTAAATGATAATCGGAACCTTGAGAGCGATTTTTCATAACTCGAAAGAAGAAATTAGTTTACTTGCTAGCTTTCATCCAAGTTAAGTCAGGTCTTATAGAATCATTAACTATATCTTTGTGATGTGAGTCAACAACTGGATTGACTACTTGATTCCAATGTGTGCTGCAATCCATAATGGTTCGATTTAAAGATTTTGCAACTCTAGCCATTGTACCTCTGGTTCCTGGTGGTTCAGATGTAATTAATCTTTTTAGTTTTTCCTCCTCTTCTTTGGACCATGGACCAGATTTCACAGGTATATCACGGCGCTCTGATGACATCGTTCCATCTGGATTTCTAAAATCTTTAAAACCACGTTCAACAGTTGCCATACTTGGAAGTTTAATTACGGCATCTTCCGTAATTTTGGGCTTATTTTTCCCTCGAGGACCAGCATGATAAAGAGCATCTTTATAATCATTACCACCAACCAATCCTCCACCATAATCTTCATGTAATGTTGGCACTATAACGATAACAAGATGTGAAGTGATTCACAGGTTTTGATTGAAAGGTAAATCAAGTTATTGTGTACCTCCAACATCAGCAGCAAAAAACTGCTTTCCATAGGGCGCGTCTCCAACAATTTGTGTTTCGTGTGCTTTTTCTGCCTTTTTGTCTGAAAGCAAAAATGCACCTTTCCTTAGAATATTTCGGCCAACAGTTTGCAAATGAAAGGAGTTGCTAAACGAAAACAAGCAAAGCAGAACTTTGATAAAAGCGTTCATTTTCACAAGATTTGCAGGACAGTTAATATAAAATATTATACAATAATATAAGAGTTACTCTTCACTTTAAGATTAAAATATGAGTACGCATGTTATCTTGAACATACATCGGTGGAACAATTACCTCCAGAAAATGGAACTTCAACAGAATTTAAAATATTACCGTAAAACAATAAACAATTAAAAAAAATATTTTATGTCCATAATCAAAATGTTATTATTTATTTATTTATTTTTTTATTATAGAATGCTTTTTAATTTCTAGTTGTTTGATATGAAAGTTCAGTTGTACGATTCCATTTCCGTTGAAATCTGAACTTTCCTGACACGAAACACAAAACACACGAAAAACTGTCCTATAAATATGGTTCTTCAAGTTCTTCATTAAATCTTATGAAAACTTAAAGTTAAGATTGATGATATTAGTATTAGCTATATAACATTTATCAGTCAATAATTGATAAAAAATTGTAAAAAGTGTGAATTGTTTTAAAACCTTAATATTTTGATTTTGGGAAAACATTTTATTTCCATTTTACAATTAGGAATAATTAATCCGTTCAATTTGTGCTTCAATTTTTAGTATATAATTGCTTCTTATTATTCTATAATTGCATTTGGAGTGTTGAATTCGAATATGAAATTAAGAGTAGAATGCGCTGAATTGGGAACTGTGATAAATATGCGGATGGAAAAGACGTAAGTTAAGATTGAACGATTGAGCCACATTCAATGCTATATATTCTTTCAGTTTAATATATTTTATTTTCAATATTAGTAATGAATGGTTGAACATGTTATAAATTACAATAATAATAATTATTATTCTGATGATAATACAAGCGAATATTAATAATATTAAGTAGTTAAATTAATATGTCACTAATTCTTCATTATGTAGTATTCCGAAAATTGTTTGCTGCAATAATAATAATAATAAATTGTTTGCTGTTTTCAATAATATTATATTCATGTTGGTAATAGCGTGGAAGATTTTAAACAACAAATTAGTTTATTGCTACCCATCGAACCACAAAATCAAATACTATTGATTGGACCTCCATTTAAGATTCTTGATCCACAGGTTGGAGTTAGCCAATGATTTATTGTTTTTTCTGTTTCAATAATGAATTAATAATTTCTATTTAGTATGGTCCTCATTTACAAACGGAAGGAAAACGAATATTTGTTTACGATAGGAGTGTATTATTAGATCAAAATAAAGAACCAAATCGTATTCTTTTACTACCTTATGACATTCCATCTTCCGATGTTATTTTATCAGGTATACACACTTTCCATATTTCCCACATGTATAATATAATCACTTTTATTTTTTGTAGACGCTTTTCGAACATTACCTGAAAACTTCATTCGATCCACATCTTCTTCTCTGCATAAATCGATATTAGAATATGAGCAATATTTCTATCAACAACTTCAACGGTAAAGACAAATAAAATATGTTTTATATCATCTGTATATATATTAATTTATTTACTATATTTATTATTGTCTTATGAAAATGTGAATAAACTAATAGACCAATTTGTAATATCTTTGTGTTGTAGTGGTTATTGTTACGATACGTTTGTAAAAGAGTCATATAATGCATGTCGGTCGTGTATGCTAGAACAACAGGTAATATTAGCTGATAATATTTTTGGTTGCTATTGGTCTGGTTAGATTATGATATTCTATTTAATAAATACTGAACCATTATTGTTAATTATGGTAATCAGGTGCAACTGGATGCAATTTCTGCCGCGATCAGCAATCTGAAGGATACTTATGATGCTGTTGCAAATCCTTATGAAATGGTTGAGGTGAATATTGAAAAATATTAGATATTTTGATTTCTTGCTAATGATATTATTTATATGTTTAGAGACGATTATCAAAGCAACAAAATTATCATAAATATTTAAATGAAAATTTTGAAAATAATTTAAATAAATTGCTTGATGTACAATTGCATCCTGCATTAATTAATGCGATTGAAAAGTTTAAAATTGAAGGATCTACTTCAAGTATTTCTTCAGCAACATTATCGTAAGTTTTATTAAAACTAGAAACAATTTTCATTACATTATTTTATCAAATTAAAATATTGTAATATTTCATTTTGTTAGAAACACTTTGTATGATTGTATACCAGTGGATAGGGAACGATCATATTGGAAACATAGTGTGGAAAGTTATTTTAAGGTAATTATTTTACTTGTCATATTTAGCAATTATTTATTTTTGCAGTAATGATTATAATAATTATTATAACTATAATTATAGAGTGAAGAAAGTTTAAATCGTATTCGTTTACTATTCGAGAGTATATCTATCGGTGTAAATAGTTTGAATGTTCCCGTCATAAACAATGAAAATTTATCTTTAACTTTGGAGAAAATGGGATTGGAAAGTGTTGCTCAAGTAAGTTACTTTTTATTTAAATATAAATGATCATTTTTAAAATTCATAGAAGTTAGATTTTATATCATTTTTGTATTACTATGGGGTATTATTTTTATTATCTGAATAAAATATAGATTATTTATAGTATAATTATTTATAATCATTATTATATTTATTATAATATTATTTAACATAATTATAATATTTAATATTACAATGAACCTAATTTGTTTACTAATTAACTTTTTATCTTTTTTTATTAGACGGAGTATCTAAATCATTTAATAAATAATTATCAAAATGTTTATGATTTGATAATATCTATGGCTAATGAAGGCTCATTATTATCAATTAGTGGCGAATTAATGTCACTTACAGAAAGTAAAAAACAGAATTTTATTCAAATGGAAAAAGAAGAAAATAATGATATTGATGTAATTAATGAACAATCATCAATAATAAAAAGTAAATCAATACGTTTAGAAAAGAAACTATCTATAGATTTGTCTCAAATTCGACTAATTGATGTTTATAACTCATATGGAAATGAAATATTATTACAAGAACTTCATCAAAGAAGAATTGCAAATGAAAAAGGAAAATATTTATTAAATATGAGTAGAAGTGCATCTGATGTGAAAGATATGAAAAATGAATTTGAAAAATCGAAAACTTTGCTTTTACGGTATAATCTTATCATCGTTTTTTTGTTATTTTTTGTATCAAATTTTTATAATGTGTTTTTTATTATTTTATTGTAGATCAATTTATGATATTATGAGACGAATTGCAACCTTGCAAAATGAAATACATAATAAATTCAAACGAGGTAAAAATGGGGTATTAATTCTAATGTTAAATATATTATTATTATTATAAATATTATTATTATTATTATTATTATTATTATTAGCAGTAGCACTAGTAGTAGTATAGCAGTAGTTATTATATTATAATCTTAATAATATTATTATTTATTTTATTCATTACAAGTTAAACCAAATTATTTTTAAATCATATCGCTTATATTATTATGTGATGTCTCATAGATCTTGAATGGATGAAGAAATGGATAACCAAAGAAAATAAATACATCACACATTTTGAGCCAATCGCCCAATTGCCAATGGTAATGTTTAATATAATAATCATATTGTTTTCAAAGCATATATTTATGACACATCATATCAGAACTGGCGTTTTGGCATAAAAATATCTAATATAATCTTACACATCCAATCCAATGGTTCATAATATAATAATTTTATTTTATATTGTATAATTTTATAATATTTTTTTTATTAGTATTATGATCATTTTTTGACTGAAATTGCTAGAAGAGGATCATTTAATAAGGTTAGTATTAATATTTTATCATTAACAGTTTTTATTTTTTTATTGTAATTATTATTATTATTATTTCAGATTTTTGAATCAAAAGTTATGTCTGCAACAGAAACTATTGCTTCCTTTAGAGATCATGAAATAAGGTCAATAATACAATAATAATAATAACAATATATTTTATTATTATTTTAATGCAATAATAATAGTAATAATGTGCAAGCTTTTATTTTAATAATAATTTGCTTTATTTCTCATTTGTAGAGAAAGAGAAAATTTCATGCAAACTTTTGGAAAACATTTACCACCATTATTTTTCAAGATTATTCCATCATTAAAAGATAAACCACCTTATTTTAATGCATCAATTACAGAGGTACGTACGATGGAATTATTATTATTATTATTATTACACAAATCATTATAATCATAAATCAACATTTATACAATTAATTATATTCTTTATTATTATTTCATAATCAAACTATTATCATTATTATGATATTTCTCCATTTTATGGTCGATAAGTTTGAACAAAAAGATAAAACATGCAATTATCATTTTAAACATAATTATTATATCAATAATCTTTATTATAAAAAATATTTTATTATATTTTCATAGGCGCAATGGCTTCCTGATATAACTTATGAAGATTTAAAAATTAAATTTCTTGAAAATTCAACAGATTATGATAATAATAATGATAATATAAGTAATAATATATTATCTAATCCAATAGAATCATTTGAAACAAATAATCAAACAAATTCACATTCAAAAATAAATAATATTTTACAAAATAATCATAATTCTTTAATTAAAGATGATGAAAGTATGTTTTTATCATCAACAATTTATGGAAAATCATTAATAAGTATGAATAATTACAAAGAGAATCAGAATAATTCACCTCAAAATCAACGTGGAGGAAGTGTGATTCTACCAGCGATGCATTATTCTGAAGAAGATAGTTTGAGTTATGTTGCATTAAAAGATAAATATAATAATTTACAATATGAAAATACAAAATTATTAACAATTATAGCAGATTTGAAAAGTAAATTGGAAGTGAAACAACCAACAACACCCATCGAGGTATATAAATGATAATAATAATAATAATAATAATAATAACTATAATAATAATAATAATAATAATAATAATAATAATAATAATAATAATAATAATAATAATATAAAATATTTTATTGAGTCATTTGTTTATGTCTTTTTTAATAATACATTTCTAAATATCTTAATTATTTGTTTTTAGGATGATAAACAACCCCGTATTAAAGTTCAATCTCATACTGTTGTTGAGATTGGAGTCAATACTGAACCTGAGATATTACCTCAAATAATCGAAACGATCAATAATAATGATAAAATTTTGGAAATTGAGAATCAAAATTATGATAAAAATAAATTGGAAGAGACAAAAAAAGTTGATATACTCCAATCAGAAGTAATTAAAGATTATCAATCATCAAAACAAGAAATCAAATCATTTAATAATAATAATAATAATAACAATAATAATAAACAATTAGAAAATGATTCTTTACATTTATTTTCAGAATTTGTAAATGATGTAATGGAAGGATTTCTGTGTATAAAAGATGTTTTAAATTATAATCAAGATATTCAAGATTATATAATTGGTATGGTATTCGAATGTATTATTAATATGTAATCATTGGGTTCTCTACTGATCGTATAGTTATGACTACCTTTACCCATGAAAGACACTCAATATATCATGATGATACTTGACTCACATAGGGGTTGTGTTGTATTTTAGATTTCAAAATAACACTAAAGTTATCGAATAGCTTGTCTAATTTGTATATTTTTGATGTTTTTGTGTTATGATTACACAGCAGTCGTCTTTGTTAATCTATAAACTAAAATAGATAGAATAGTAATTATGAAATGAATATAATGTATAGCATTTATTATATTATAGTATTATGATTTATTTTTATTTATCTTTAAATAATATAAATCTTATTATCATTATTAGTATGATATTTTCAAATATCATTTATAATTAAATACCTTTATTATTTTATTGTACTTGTATTATATTTATTATTGTTTTAATTTGTTATAGAATTATTATCGAAGAAAGCGATAGATGGAGATATCAATGCAAAATTAAGGATTTATGATAATAAAAATATTTATTTTCATTCTGCTACTCAAAATGTGATCGATGTAGGCGATACAATTAAAGAGGTACTATTATTATTATTTTATTTCATATTATTTATTATTATTTTATAATCATAAAAATTATTTAACATTATTTTATAATAATGATTTATTATTGTTATATAATCATAATAATTATTTAATATTATAATTATTTAATATTATGATCATAAAATAATAATAATTATTTATTATTATTTTGACAAACTGTCATTTTATTAGATTACTTCATTAGCAAAGAAAGTATCTCAGAGTTTGAATTATAATATAAGAAACCAGAAATCATCAACACAGGTGAAAGAAATTGTTGAAAAATATCGAATATATATCATATTAATTTGACATAATATTATGTTTTTATCAATATTCTTCTATATATCTTTTAGATGATAACATTTTTGTGACATTTTCAATCAGAATTTATTATAAAAACTATGAAACTATTATATTATGAAACTATTTTTATTATATTTTTTTATTTTATTTTATTTTATTATTTTTATTTATTATTTATCGTTATTTTATAAATTATATTAGTATTATATTAGTATTATTTTATAATAATATTTTAATAGAATATAAGTGGGAATACAGTCGAAGTAGCTATGAAAGGACCCCCTCCACCTTCATCACCAGCAAAGGAATCAATTATACAAAATCAGAATCAACCACACACACCTCCACAATTCCCATTATATATATCATTCATGGATTTCCAAGTGGGTGATATTGCTTTGTTTATTCCAATAATTATTGATAATAAAAAATTATGGGGGGCTTTTCATGCGAATCGTCCAAACCGGTATTTAAGTGAGGTAAATATGATAAAACAAATAATAATAATAATAAACTTATTATGATAAATTATAATTGTAATTGATTAAAGCTATTTTCTGCTCAGATAATAATAATTTCAAAAATCAATCTGAAATTTTAATATAATGTGAACCATCAACTCATGGAATCATCATCATCTATAATAATATCATAATAAATGATATTGTAACTATTATTATTATTATTATATTATTATTATTATTGTTATTATTATTATCATAAATCAACATTATTATTAATTATATTATGTATCATTATTTCATAATTAAACTATTTTTTATTATCATTATTATGATATTTCTCCTTTTTATGGCTGATAAGTTTGAACAAAAAAATAAAAGATC